>WSFP011533638.1:0-11931 GCA_009831015.1 Picea engelmannii
CCCCTGTACTAAAACAATATGCTTTCTTGACATAAATTTGAGTTAGGGAATATAATGCTAGTAAACTCGAAAATCTCAACCTTAATCAATCTAATACTTTGACTAGAGTCAACTTATAACTTTAACTTTGACCAAGGTTAGTATGATAATCATAACTTCAATAGATCAAAATACAACTAGATGTTCATAAGATCACAATAATGCCATAACAACTAGATGCATTTCAAAACAATCAAACCTGGAGTGTGTTGTTCCTCTGAGTGTGCTGGATCTGAGATCTCTATGGATCTACAATTGTTGCTTGGACAAAAGATCCCTTCTCCTCCAAATACCCTTAAGATAATGATACAATTTAAACATATACAAGTACATACCTTCGACAACAACGAATCCAAAAACTTCAGAGTGTTCCAACTTGCAATCTGAAGATAGCTAGAGATGCGCTAGGGTAAGGAGCACTGGAACAAGCAAAAATTAGCCCCAACATTTTACAAAAACTTCACTGGGGAACTGCAATTATTGCTGTAACTGGCATTGCGATTGGTGCTGCAACTGGCACTGCAACTGGCATGAAGGAATTGGCACGAAGGAACTGGCACTGCAACTGCAATTGGTACTGCAATTGCAACTGGTACTGCAACTACAACTGGCACTGCAAACCTAGGGTTTTATGAGGAAACCCTAATTTTTCAACTTCATAAATTTTGAAGATCTGATCTGGGGAAAGATGCGCTCTACTTAGGTGACTTTCTTGGTGGGTTCAGTAAGTGCTCAACGAGCTTGACAATGGGGGAAACTGAGGATCTTCCTTCCAACGATTAGACTGTTACGAAGGAAACCAACTTTGATTCCATGTTAAAATTTTGGTATGCTTGTTTAACCATAGACAATGTCATATCATTGTCACCCAACCACAGGAAATCACATATGCCACCCTTGAGCACACTAACCTTTACTTAGAATAATTCCGACAAACCTACTTCAGAACCAACAGATTAACCCTAGCCACAACTGCTGCAGCAGCGGCACAATAACCATACAAGAAGAACGTACCTTTTCTCCAAGAGAAGTGCACAAGAGAAATACTCACAATTGCTACACTACTCTTCCAGACTTGTGCCCCTTCTAGCTGTAGCTGCAGCTCACAGACTTGCGCACCTCTGGCTGCAATTGCAGTCTACTAGACTTGCGCACTTGCTAAGTGAGTGTATGCAAATGAACTAGGCATTTGCCTATTTATACTAAACTGTCCAGTTGATTGGGGTCGACTTCTCCTTTTGTATGTGTCTATTACTTTAATATTATTTCTTTTGAGGCCGACTTCTCTCTTAGGGTTTTCTAACATTTGTTTAACGAGTCGCTTGCTTCCAGAATATTCTATTCTAAGTCAATGGTTACACATGGACGTTAATAACCCCCCGCTACTACCAAAACATCAACACTCCCAAGGTTTCCTCATGAACCCTACTGTCTTGCTGCCCACGAGACTTACCTAAGACAATACAAAACTAGAATAGAGTACAGTGAATGTAATTATGACAAGAGCTCTATCCTCCCTCTATATATTTAATACGTGAGGGAGGTTAACATAAAATAAGGACATAAGTCCATACAAGTAACCAATAATGCTATCCCACATGGAGTGCTCTACAATACAAGGATGTACATGTGTCAAACTAGGGTTTATCTAGCCCTCAGGGTGAAATTCCCTCCAAGCATGCTACTGCCTGGTTTCAATACCCCTCCTCCAAGATGGTGTGCTCTCCAATAGGTTGTTGGTCCAACTCTCCCTCGTCCATGGTGATTCACTATTCAAGTGTCCTCATGCAAGGTGCTTCTCTTCTAACTGTGTGCCACATGTCATCTCATGTGTGCCAATGTTCTTACCTTGCTCCAATGCTTCATCCTCAACATATCTGTTTGAGTCCACAACCAACCTACATGAAGTATGCTACTCAACCTAAAAGTCCTCAAGTCAAGTGTCCAACCTCTAAGGCATATATCACATGGTCCCAAGCTCTCAAGGCTAACTGCCCTTGTCCAAATGCCCAAAGCTACTCCTCCTAGGTAGGCACATCTCCTAATTGACCAACTGACCCCCCATTGTGTGCACCTAATGGGTTAGTCATCATGTCGATTAGGGTAACAACCTCCTAGGTAAGGGTGCTATGCTAGCACTCTAACCAAGGTCAAGCATCCCACCCAAACTGAGCCATCCATGCATCGATGAAGCATCACAAAGGGGTTAGGAGACATAACGTTCTCTTAGCAAGGTGAAAATACTTTGGGAGTAACCTGAAAAGCCAACACCTTGTCAAATACCCCAGTTTGGTATTTTGGTCAAGGATCTATATCCACATGTAAGAGCTTTCAAGTTCTGTATTCTCTTAAATTATATTTAGTGCCATGTGCTTCTTATAGGAACACTTGTATTTTGGGTCTTTTTTGGTTCACTGTACTTTTCTTTTTTCTTTTCAGTGAGATGGAGAGAAGCTTTAGCATCTTTTATAATGTCTTAACTCTTTCTACGAGTCTTATACAATCCTCAGGGAATTAAGGTATGCAATGAAGTGATTTTACAATAGTTCCAGGAATTCTTATTTTCTCTCTCTCTCTGCATTCGGCATCCTACTGAAGTTCATATTGACGAGGATTTATAAATATCGAGATTTCTTGCTTTTTTTTTTCCTGGTTGTCGAAAATGTTCTTAATTTCAGTTTATGTTTTATTATATGTTTTTAAAGGCATTTGTTTTCTACTTTGCAGATACAAGCCAGAGAATGGCGACATTGTAGTTGGTCGAGTGTTTGAGGTAGGTAGACTTAGTTTTATTGCTTTACTGTATTTGTAGTCAAAATAATGACAACTAAATTATAATAACTGCATGATTGCTTTACCATATTTGTAGTCAAAATAATGACAACTAAATTATAATAACTGCATGATTACTATCCATTCAATTGTTTTTGCTCTCCCCAATTTCGAGTATTTGTTCTTTTTTGATGGACAAGCCCATTTTCATTTTAAGACCCACCAAAACTTGTAGAGTGTTTGGGTAGGTAGACTTAGTTCTATCACTTTACCATCTTTCTAGTCAAAATAATGATGATTGAATTATAATGACTGCAAATTACTATCCAATTAATGGTTTCTGCTTACCCCATTTTGGAGTATTTGTTCATTTTTGATGGACAGGTCTGTTTTCATTAAGAAATACCAAAACTGCTATGAGACTTAACCTCCATAGATGCAAGACCAGCTGATCATGACCATATACAAGACACATAAGTTATCGTGATCCAATCTTAATGTGACTATTTGAACTGATCTCTGACTATTGAGGCTACAAGATTGCCACTTTAGATGACCCGTTTCCTTACATGATAAACAAGTGTCCTAACAGAGCTCAGGTGTGTTTTCATTTTAAGCGAGAGATTTAATTATTAAAAAATAAGAAGTTATGTTACGCCAAAACTATTGTAAGACTTGACCTCCTTAGGTCATACATGTTGAATTTAATGCAACTGCAAGAGCCATTCTCCCTGGAGGATGGCTTAAGACCCTAGTTGTGGACTAGGGTCCCCAGTACACTCCTGGGGTTCTTGGTCTGGGACCAAGCAGTCAGAACCATGGCAAAAGACCCTTGTAAGGCCCCCCAGTAGACAACTGGGGTTCTTGGTCTGGGACCAAGTAGTAAAGACCCTTGAGAGGGCCCCCAGTAGATGATTGGGGTTCTTGGTCTGGGACCAAGTAGTTTAAGTCCCTAGATATGTCTAGGGCCCCTGGATGTGTTCGAGGGTACCCATGTCTAAGGCATGAGTTGATCCTTGGTCTTGTACCTTGGTGGATAAGACCCCAGATATGTTCTGGGGCAACCTGGTCCTTGATCAGGTAGTTGTTGGTGTGATCCTCTTCCAGGATGGTCCACAAGACCTAGGAGAGATTTTGAAGGCGGGCATGACCACATGAGGGATGTATCCCATATTAATTAAATATGTTATTTTAATTATATTTTTTATTACCCTAACCCTAGCCTAAAAGTATAAATAAGAACCCTCCCCCTTCACTTTCACTCACATTCACTTTCTCCTCTCCAATGCTGGCGGATTGCTCTGAGATTCTGTTATAGCTGTAGCCTCCTTTTGACAGAAAATTGCGGCCTCCTTTGACAGTCCAGTTTTCACTTCATTTGCTGGTGCTAGTTTCTTGTTTACTCAGAAATAATTTTATGGTTTAGATCTACTTTCAGTTCTACTGTCTTACTACATTTCTGATCTGATTTTGCTTTAGCCTTTTGTGCTCTTGCTAGCCTGTCTAATAGAAAAATTTAAAAGAAGGTGTTTTTTTGTTTTCTTTACTATTTCTAACATGGTATTAGAGCTTAGGGCGTGAAAAGAGCTCAAGAAGTGTGCAGACTTGAGCCTACGTAGATCCATTTTGTTAGGGTTGTTTTGCAGATCTCAACATGGCCTCCTCATCAGTTAAAGTTGAAGACAAACTTATAGGTGCTACCAACTTCAATGCTTGGAAATGCAGAATAGTTAACATTCTTGAAGAGTTGATCACTAGGGAAATTGAAGAACCCACCTCAAACATAGCCAGGGCAACATACAAAAGGAAACAAACCAAGGCTAAAAGAATCATTTTTGATTCCGTCAAGGACAGCATGATGCCCATCATTGGTCATCTAAGGACTGTCAAATATTGTTTTGATGCTTTGGCAAACCTCTATGAAAAGAAGACACCAACTCAGAAAAGAATATTGAAGAAACAACTACGTACTTTGAGAATGGGAAAAGATGAATCAGTTGCTACCTTCTTCTCCAAAACTGCTCAAACCAAAGATCAACTTATTGCAATAGGATTTCCTGTAGATGATGATGACCTTGTGCAAACTGCATTTGATGGACTTCCCGAGTCATGGGGAGTCTTTCTCGCATCTGTAAATGGAAGAGAATCCCAACCTAAATTTGAAAGACTGTGGCATGGCTGCTTAGAAGAAGAAGGAAGACTAAACAACAAAAATGATCATTCAATTCTAAAAGATCATGCCCTTGCAGTAAAAGCCAAGAAATGGAAGAAGTTCCCTAAATCTAAAGGCAAAGGTAAGAAACCTCAAGGTAAGTTATCTCATCTTAATCCTCATTTATCTAAAGTTAAATGTTTTCACTGCAATAAGCTAGGAAACTATGCAAGAGATTGCAGGAACCCTCCCTCTCAGCAGAAAAGAAAAGGAAGATTCCAAGCCTCAGTTGCCACTGAAGAGGCTAAACCTCAATAGGAGCCTCAAAGAAGACAAACCAGGGCTGCCACCAAAGAGCAAGAACAACAACAAGAATATTATCTTATCTCAGCTCTTTTTGGCACAATTACCAAGTCAGAGGAGATTTGGTTAATGGACAATGGTGTTTTCAAACACATGATAGGTTTCAAACAAAATCTTGCAAACTATTGGGACAAGAAATTCAATGTAAAGGTGGAATTGGGTGATGAGGGTACGTATGACATAAAAGGTTATGGATTTGCTTCTTTCCAACTCCAATCAGGTAATATCTTTCATATTGATGAAATTCTTTATGTTCTTAGTTTAAAGAAAAATCTAAGCTCATTTGCAGTATTAGAAAGTAAAGGTTACTCAATAGTCTTCACCAAAGGAAAAGCCCTCATATGGTCTGCAAATAAAGATATGAGCACTGCTATGACTATTGGAACTCGTGAGAGTGGACTTTATAAAATTTCAGGTCAGGTTGTTCAAGCACTAGCTCACGAGACGGTAAATCCCTGCAAACTTTGGCACATAAGACTTGGACATCTCAACTACAACGTACTTCCAGGTTTGTAAAAGATGGTGACAGATATGCCAGTGTTTTCTTTTGAGCATGATAGTGTTTGTAGATGTTGTGCACTCGGTAAGAATACTAAGAAACCCTATCCTCACAACAATAGAAAATCTAATGACATTCTAGATCTAATTCATTCTGATCTTTGTGGGCCCATGACTGCTCCATCTATGAATGGTTGTATTTACTATATCATTTTTATTGATGACTGTTCTCGTAAAACTTGGATTTATTTTTTAAAGACTAAAGATGAATCTTTCAGCAGATTTCAAGAATCTTGTTGAAAATCAAATAGGCAGACACATCCGAGTTTTCAGAACAGACAATGGAAAAGAATTTGACTCCTTCAAATATGATGAACTCTGTTTGGCTTCTGGAATAAGAGGGAACTAACTGTGCTGTACAACCCCCAACAAAATGGGGTTGCTGAAAGAAACAACAAAACTATCTGTGAAGCAGCGAGGGGCATGATGTATGACCAAAACTTACCTTTATCTCTTTGGGCCGAAGCTGCCAGTACTACAGTCTACATTCAAAATAGATGTTCACACAAAGCCCTTGAAGTGAAAACTCCAGAAGAAGTTTTACCGGAATTAAGCCTTCAGTTGATCATTTGAGAATCTTTGGCAGTCCAGTCTATATTCACATTCCAAAAGAGAAGAGGACCAATCTAGAGCCCTTCGAAAAGAAATGAACTTTTGTGGGATACAGTGAAACCTCAAAAGCTTACAGGATTTATATCCCAGGTCAAAAGTTCATCGAAGTAAGCAGAGACGTGACTTTTCATGAAGAGGCAGCTTTTCGTCAGGTTAGAGAACTTCCATGTGATTCAGAGGAGCAGGAAGCTCCACCACTTGATTCTTCAGATTCTCCTCTTCCAAATGAGCAGAGGGAGGAGACCTCAGAACTTCCAATGGATCCCTCAAGGGATACTATTGAGTTTCCAATGGAGATACTTCCTATTAAAAGGAAACCAACCTGGTGTCGGGAAATACTAAAAGAAGCAGAAAAACATTCAGCGCCTAAGGGCACCTTCAGAGAAAGCAAGAAACCAGATAAGTACTCCGGTCTCATAGCTAAGTTGGATATTGTGATTGATTTAGAACCTTCCACATTTGTAGAAGCCTCCAAACATCAAGTGTGGAAAGATGCTATGATAGAAGAATATGATTCAATTCTAAAGAATGATGTATGGGCAGTAGTTCCTAGACCTCGTGGCAAATCAGTGGTAACTTCCAAATGGATTTATAAGATAAAGCATGCAGTAGATGGAAGTATTGAAAAATACAAGGCTAGATTCGTGGCTCGTGGTTTTTCTTAGAAATAAGGAATTGACTATGACGAGATTTTTTCTTTAGTTGCCAGATATACTTCAATCAGGATTATTATCTCTCTTGCAACAGTTTTTGGTTGGAAACTTCACCAGATGGACGTTAAGACGACTTTTCTTAACGGTGAAGTTGAGCAAGAAGTATATATCGAGTAGCCTGAAGGTTTCGTGATACATGAGAAACAATCTCATGTGTGCAAACTCAAGAAAGCCCTGTACGGGTTGAAGCAAGCTCCAAGAGCTTGGTATGGTAGAATAGACAACTTTCTACAAAGTCTTGGATTCACCAAGAGCATAGTAGATCCCAATCTTTCTATAAAGATTGTACAAAATCATCCAGTTATCTTAGTCTTATACGTGGATGATCTATTCCTCACTGGAGAGGAAAACTTGATTGCTCAGACTAAGAGGGAGCTTTCTGCAGAGTTTGAAATGAAAGACTTGGGGCTCATGCATTATTTCTTGGGCTTGGAGGTGTGGCAGAAACCAGGTGAGATCTTTCTCTCACAGAGAAAATATGCAATTGATGTACTCCGCAGATTTGGCATGATGGACTGCAAGTCCATAACCACACCAATGATCTCTAACCTAAAGAAACTACAAGATCAGGTTATAGGTTCAGATCCAGAAGACCCCACCTCATATTGGCAGATCATTGGGCCATTGATGTACCTCGTACATACTAGAATGGACATTTGTTATGCGGTAAATGCCCTTAGTCAGTTCATGTGTGAACCGAAGCATATACATATGGTTGCTGTTAAACATATTCTGAGATATGTTCGGGGAACTATAATTTATGGTCTCAGATACACTTCCAGTGGAGGTGTAATGCTTCATGGATTTACAGATTCAGATTGGATGGGCAGTACAGTGGATCGGAAGAGCACTTCTGGATATTGCTTCAGTTTGGGTTCAATAATGATTTTCTGGTCCAGTAGGAAACAAGGCTCCATAGCCTAGAGCACTGTGGAAGCATAATACATTGCTGCAAGTGTTGCTAGCAGAGAAGCAGTGTGGCTTAGGAAGCTACTTTCAGACTTGTTTAGTACAGAGCTAGAACCCACAGTCATTCATTGTGACAATCAGAGTTGTATAAAGCTCACCGAGAATCTAGTGTTTCACGACATGTCGAAACACACTGAGATGAGATATCACTATGTTCGGGACATGGTGCAGAAGAATGTTCTTAGTATTCAGTATGTTCCGACGACAGAACATACGACATATATTTTGACCAAGCCACTGTCCCTGACAAAGTTTGTGTACTTTCGTGACAAGCTTGGTGTAGCTGAGAATGCCTCTCTTTCTGAGAGGGAGTGTTGAATTTCATGCAACTGCAAGAGCCATTCTCCCTGGAGGATGGCTTAAGACCCTAGTTGCGGACTAGGGCCCCCAGTACACTCCTGGGGCTCTTGGTTTGGGACCAAGCAGTCAGAGCCATGGCAAAAGACCCTTGTAAGGGTCCCCAATAGACAACTGGGGTTCTTGGTCTGGGACCAAGCAGTAAAGACCCTTGAGAGGGCCCCCAGTAGACAACTGGGGTTCTTGGTCTGGGACCAAGCAGTAAAGACCCTTGAGAGGGCCCCCAGTCCCTAGATATGTCTAGGGCCCCTGGATGTGTTCTAGGGTACCCATGTCTAAGGCATGGGTTGATCCTTAGTCTTGTACCTTGGTGGATAAGACCCCAGACAACCTGGTCTTTGATCAGGTAGTTGTTGGTGTGTGATCCTCTTCCTCTCTTCCAGGATGGTCCACAAGACCTAGGAGAGATTTTGAAGGCAGGCATGACCACGTGAGGGATGTATCCCATATGCAGTGATGATAAAGTTAATTGGTCACCTTGAGAAGTATATGGACATGTGTTGCCACTAAGTAAACCTCTCTTAAAACCCTACCCTTGGTTTTTGAGCTTGAGCTTGTTTGGGGGTTTGTATTTTGTTTTAGTGGTTAATATGAAAAATATTTAATTAATATTTATATTAATTAAATATGTTATTTTAATTATGTTTTTTATTACCCTAACCCTAGCCTAAAAGTATAAATAAGAACCCTCCCGCTTCACTTTCACTCACATTCACTTTCTCCTCTCCAAGGCTGGCGGATTGCTCTGAGATTCTGTTACAGCTGTAGCCTCCTTTTGACAGAAAATTGCGGCTTCCTTTGACAGTCCAGTTTTCACTTCATTTGTTGGTGCATGTTTCTTGTTTACTCAGAAATAATTTTATGTTTACTCAGAAATAATTTTATGGTTTACATCTACTTTCAGTTCTACTGTCTTACTACATTTCTGATCTGATTTTGCTTTAGCCTTTTGTGCTCTTGCTGGCCTGTCTAATAGAAAAATTTAAAASAAAGTATTTTTCTGTTTTCTTTACTATTTCTAACAATACATCASGTCAATCATATCCACATACTAGCTACTAGTCATTCTGATTCAGTTCAATACGACTATTTGATTGTGGTTAATATTCTTAAGGTATGMGATTTCCAATTAAGATGTTGCCTATAGGCTACATGATAGGAAAGTTGCTTCTTAACAGAGGACTAGGTGAATGAGCTATACATTGATTTGGAAAATTCGTGTTACTGATGTCCCACACGATGGGCTGTTTACCATTGGACTGGCTGCCTTTCAAGATGTAATTTGTAATGATTCCATGTTTGTAGTTATTCTTTGTCATCCCTTGTCAATCTTGCAATATATGTTGTCAACTGAGATTGGCGTGAAAATTTTCCTGGACCAAAACATCTTGTATGTAATTCTATCCCTCTGTTGGCATCCAATTATCCAATCCATCTAGTTTTCTTCACAAAGGTTGTATATTCCTCTTGCTCTTTTCATACATATTTTGTTCAGTTTTCTTGTTATGGTTATGCAATTCTATCCCTCTGTTGGCATCCAATTATCCAATCTATCTAGTTTTCTTCACAAAGGTGGTATATTCCTCTTGCTCTTGTCATACATATTTTGTTCAGTTTTCTTGTTATAGTTGTCTCAGGTATAGCAGATTATTTTGCACCATGATGTTTTCTCTGAAGACTGAACAAAAAACTCCAGCAATTCTAATTCCTTCAATTTATTTTCATATTGCTGGATTCGCCACCCTAAAGTGGCAAACCCGTTTACAGTGCGGATAAAAAATGTGGAATTGCTGATCCACACCTAAAATATGAGCAATCATCCTTTTGTGAGCTGGAATGGTTTCTAGCAGAAATTAAACCCCTGCTGGGGATTGTGGAGGGAGGGGGTGCACACGGAAATCCACAAAATTTTCAACTTTAAACTGACACTTCACGGGCTGTGTGTGATTTCTGCAGCAACTGATAAATTTGCTTCCGTCAAATCCCAAGTCTACACAAACAGAATAACAGACTATGTATGCCCTAAATTTAGGTGCAGCATTCTGATACTGCATAAAATGATGCTTCTGGTATGTCATATTTCAACATTGAAAACAAACAGCTTTCTTTTTTATAATGTTGGGTTCACTGTCACATTATTCCACAGTTGCTGTAATAATTGTTGGATATATCTCTTTCTTTTTCTTCTGGGCAACTGCTTCTGAGCTGAAAACTAAAAACTTGTCTACTATGTGTTGATTGCGAGGCTGCAAACTGCAAAAACTTTAAGCTGTCTCATTTTTGCATTGTAACCGCTGTCTTCCATCTGCCAAATGTCATGTGCCTGTGCAGCCTGTCTTCAAACTATTGTTGGGATGGCATCTTGTGTGATAGTGCTGGTGAATGTTTTGATGCCCTAAGCATATTATAACTGTCTTCAAAGCCTTTCTCTTGTAGAAAATCAGTGACATAAGCACACTAACACATAGAGCTATTGTCACACACTTAGCAAAAATTGATTTGTCTTCAATGAGAATAACCCACATCACAGCTATACTTCATAAGCAGAAACACACATTACTAAGTCCATTTGCAGTGAAAAATAACAATGAAGAACAGTCACAAATCCGTGTGCACACCCAGAAATTTAGGCAACCAGCCAAGGAAAACCCCAACTCGGGGAAACCCACCGAGAGAGATTTTATTTCTGCTTCAGGAAGAAATTACAAGCTACAGCAGTCAATATGGCAGCAAAAGATAACTTACAGGCACCCAACAGTCCCCCTTATTTTCTGTCTAGAAAAACGTGCCAAATCTGTACTTCTGTATGCCCCCCTTCACTGAACAGCACCTTGAAATTCGTGCCAACAGTAAGTTGTACGGACAGAACAGAAAGCCCTACTGCAGCAAAGAAAAACTTCAGCCTTGCCTCGAAAATCATGCCAGCAAAACAGCCTCAAAATCCGTGCCCTTTCTCCTTGCTGTACGGACTGTTCGGATCCGTACAGTATGGCCTCCAACAGCAGCAGTATTCCCAGCACTTCTCACACATAAAATCTCCTTGGGAAATGTGCCCAATATCTCTTGGAAACTGTGCCAAACTTGCTGCAAACAATTTCTTCTTCCAAATTCTTTCAAAATCTCTCGCAAACTTGTCTTGCACACTGCCCTAGGTTCATTCTTGTAGCTGAAAATGACTTTTCATATCTAAATGTCTTTTCACCCTCCCCATCCCTAAATCTAATGGCCAAGATCTAATCTTGCTTTGACAAGATCAAGGGACATGTTTCATTCCCTCCAAAATAAATCACTTAAATATATTAAAGTACAATTTCACTTTATGACATAAGTGCACTTTATGAAATAAAGTCACTTTAATATTAGAAGGTTACTTTACTAAAAGTCACTTTAATAAAA
>ML897891.1:0-11484 GCA_009831015.1 Picea engelmannii
GGTATGTGGAATGTCACATAACTCCTCACGGTTTGAGAGTTATGGCCTTATGAAGTTGGAGGACCCCCATATGAAGGCTTGAAGCCTCCAAGGTCAAAGAAGTCAAAGTGATTGAAAAGAAGAAATCAATATTTAAATGATAAAGGAAAGTGACAAAATCAAGATGGATTATTTAAATAATAAAGAGAAGTGAAAAAATCAAGAAGGAATATTTAAATGATAAAGTATTGGAGAAATTTCTATTCATGGAAAGTGGTTAACCCTAAAATATGGAAAATAGGTTAAGTGACCTAGAAATGGGTTAAGTAACCTAAAAATGGGTTAAGTGGCCTAGAGGATGAAAGTATAAATAAGATAGCTATGGTCTCTTGTAGATCATCATTTTTGTGGATCAATGGAGAAATTATTTTGAATATATTTTGGAGTATTGATGGAGAGCTTCTTGTGAGAGCATCTTATTGGTGTGGATCTCTTGAGCATGATTGAAGATCTATTCTAAGGAAGAGAGCGAGAGGAGGATATCATGGATGCATCAAAGTTTCATAAATGTCAGAGATCTTGACTGAAAAATTATCAAAACTTTAGAAACCTTAGTTTCTGAGGTATACGTGGGTTGTCTGTGCTTAGGGTGTGTATACATTAAGGTATACACAGGCTATCTGAAGATAGGGAGCATATGGTGAATAAAATGGTGAAGACTTATGTTTGAGCTGGTACCAAGCTCTTGGATGATTAGGCAGGTTCCAGATCTGCATTCTATGGCCTCAGATCTATCACTAAGACACTGGTATGATTACATTATTGTCTTTATGAATACTATTGTTTGATGTGATGGGAATTCTTAGGGAATTCTTGGTATGGATTCTATGATGTGGTTCAATTTGGTTGATTTGGTTGATGGAGTGTTCAGTACTCTTGTGATTCAGTGGTGACATGATTGCTATGGTGTAGTGTCCCCAAGGCCGAGCCCCATTATAGATCATGATATATGCAATGAATTGTAAATGTGTTCTATAGGCTGGTGAGCCAAGTTTTGTATAATATGGAAGGCTTATGTGGTTGTTAGGCCAGGAAGCCTAAGTGTTTGAAGGCCAGGAGCTTGTTGTTGTACTTGTATGTATGCAGAATATTTAATAAAATATAAACACCACCAGGTGCAGACCGACTACGATGAATGAGTGAAGAGGGACTGAGCGTCCACAGAGTGGGCAAGGAATTAGGGGTTGGAAGGTGGGAAAGGGGATAAGTGTTGATCCTAGGGGCTAAGATTAGGGGGCTTAAGCCTGGGAATAATATTTTAATATTATTCCAAAAGATATGACCATCATATGTTTTTATCCTAAGTCCTTCTGGAAGGACACGTGATTTCCCAAGTGGTGGGAGGAACGCGTGCTGGTGGAACACATGCAGTTCCTAGGGTGACAAATTTCCACCCTGACGCATGCAAATGAAACAGGAAAGGAACAATGGTGAGGGGGGGATCTCTCACATTCCATTCGACCCGACTGCCCTGAGCAGGAGCCGTACGAGCCAGTCTGCAAGAGACCTCGAATATGTCTATTACAGAGAGGAAACCTGGGTGGGGTGCTGAAGAATGCGTGTTTACCCTTGTTCAGAGCTGTGAAGTCTGTTTGTGAGAGAAAACCAGTGTGTGCATTCCCTGAACTAAATGTCCATGTCAATTTTGGGGAAGAGTCTCTATTTTCCCAGGAAAAGCTGAGCGAGCTTGTGCGTGAAGCCCTATTCTGAAATCTTGAATGAGAGAACCTCCTATGACTGCTAAACTAGTTCTTGGGAAGCCTGTGTCCATTTTCCCTGTGTTTGTTGTGGCGCATAGTTCTGGAATGTGTGAGGCTTGTTGGCCTGTGAGCGACTCCCTCCAGGTGAGAGAGTGCGCAGAGGAAGGAGAGAGCTCTTGGAAGGAACCCTATAGCTGCCACAGAACCTGGAGACTTCCGGTCCGGTCTGTTCTTGTAACCCAAGGTAAGGGAGACTGGCAACCAAAGGACTGTCCAGGTGACAGAGAAGGTGCACTCTCCTGGGGTCGAACAGGCATGTGGGGAATGAGGGTCTGTGGGCAATGAGCATGGGAGATTCCTGGAGAGCGTTCTTCCTGGTGGTTGTGTGTGACTAAATTCCCTATAACCTCAGCCTGAGTCTGGATTCCTTGCCCTGGGGTGGAGCTCAGTCCCAGCTTGGGGGTGACCCACTGTTGAGTTGAGGAGCAGTGCGGTCTATGGCTGGGAGGTTCGTGAAAGGCCTTCATTTGGTTGGTGGATTCCACCATTGATAAAGATAAGTATCTAAATTATTCTTTGATCATGTTTTGCATGACTGAGCTGTTAATGTATCATGTTTTCTGCTGTGTATATGAATTAATATGATAAGGCTAAATGCTTATTGAATATAACAATAATTCATATGTTTTACTCTGAGTTAAATGTATTATTTTTCTTGAATGCATGTGGTTATATAATTCCAGTATGAGTTATGTAAAAGTCCGTGTACAGATTGGTTAGAGAGAGGTTTGAAAGCCTTGGTAGTGAAAAGGGTACACTACAAAGTGGTATCAGAGTGAAGGTTTCGACACTGAGCCTAAATGGGCCAGTGGAGCGGTCTTTGGACTGAGAATGCGAGGGGAAATTGAGTCGGGAGGACCAATTTCGGACCCTGGTTTGCTTCGAAGCGTCGAGGAGACACTTGACGAGTTTTTATTAAGCTCGGGAGGTAAGGCGGTGCTATGAAGCCACAGACGATGTGGTCTACGGCCACGGAGAGATAGGTCTCTGCACCAATGGTGTTAGAACCTTAGGATCCGTTCGAGAGGGAAGGCGAGCCCTTGTGACCGTTGGATCTGGAAAAATGTGTGTAAGGATTAAAATTCCTTTGGAAATGGCAGAGGGGTGTGGAAATCATGATATGCGAAATCCCGAGTTAGTTAGAAATCATCTGAGCCGTCAAATATCGGTCGAAAAACCCGACAGTCGTTGGATTTGACGAGAGGTGTATGAAGGTTAAACCTCAGAAACTAGGGGCAAAATATCCGATGAGATCTGGAGCCATCCGTTGGAGAGAGACACGTGGCGGAGATCGAGCACCCGTCGGTAATTTGGTGCATCGGGAAATCGGTGTATCAGAGTTCTCAAGTACACAGAACTCTTGTCACTCAAAATCGCGATCCATGATTTACTGACAAGATTGGGATCGTTCATTTAGAGGACGCGTGGTAGAGATCTGCGCCATCGAAGAAATCCCGACAAGGAGCCAAACCCATTGAAGGTTGGAGTTCATCGGGATATCGGGGATCCCGGTGACGAGTGACTCGTGCACTTCGAAATCATGACCCATGAAACCCTGATTGGTGGAGAACAACTGTCAGTCATAGCGGGACTGAGAGAGGCACCGTAGTGCGGGAGCCAATTGTCAATTGGACGGAGGTCAAAGCTCATCGGGAAATCAGGGATTCCGTTGTCAAGAGTTTTTGGCACATTTCGATTCGCGAAACCCTGAACCCCGATAAGGGAAAAGGACGGGGTCACGAGTCAGCGGTCACATGGTGTAGAGCCCATAGCAGGGGCTAACATGTAAAGGAATGCATTGGGAGTCAGAGGATCGTGAGTCTTGGGGTAGAGTGTTTTACGACATCATAAACCCCGTAGCCCCAACAGGAGGTAGGACTATTGTCCCGGGAAATTGTGGTCACATTGGCCAGGGCTTGGCTTGGAGGGCCAAAGCACATCAGAGGATCGAGAGTTCCGAGTACATGTGTAGCTCGACACCGCAAACCTCAAAACCCCGATAAGGGACATAAGACGATGGTCTTATAGCAGCCGGTCGTATGGATTAAAGGCTTAGTCGGTGGAGGCAAAGACAACAAGGTAGCGCATCGGGAAATCGGGAAATCGAGGATTCAACCCACCAGAACATTGCCGGTTTCAAAACCCCGATAGAGGTAACCCCAATAGAAGGAAGGGAGGCCTTGAAGAGTTTCCTGTGGGAGGAAAATTTCCCGATAGGGAAATAGGATAATTTCAAAGTTCTTCGGGCCGAGGAAGGAGAAAGGTCAACATCGCTCCTCGGGGTTTCGTGAAAGAGAGGCACCAGGGTTAGACACCACAACTCACGAAGGTGTGAGTAGAAAAGAGTGATAACACTTAGACTTAGACCTAGACTACGGTCATGCGTAGCAGACCCTAGCGAGGAGAGAGCCATACCCTTGTCGCATCTCGGGTATCAACGTTTAGAGGAATGAGTCAAAATTTTTCGACGCACGAACTCGTGATGTCGCGAGTTGCGAAAAGGGTGACTTTGGTTTCATATATTTAATTGTCGGATCTACGTGGACCGAGATTCTGAAGTTCCAAAACCCCAGAAATTGCAGAGCTAGACAGAGCTTGGAAAACTTTGTGAAGTTGAGATGTCTTTCGTTCTTGTTCATATTATTTATAAATGTCGTGGATTGTTCCTGAAGTTTAATGGCCTGGAAAATTTTGAATTTAATTACACAGTGCATGTGCAGAATTCAACGAAGGCCAGAACTCCAGTTAATCAACGCCGAGTATGGAGTGGGGAAAAGTGCAGTTTACCCCTGAAATAGAAGATGAACAGGAAGGAAAGGATGTTAACCTGGGAGTCGAAGGATCGAACTCTAATGGGCATGGAAAAGAAATGGATAAGGAAGGACATATGATGAAAATCATTGAAGGGTTGCAAAGAGAGGCCAAGGAGCGTCGAGCTGATAGCCGAAAGCTCATGAAAGTCAGGGATCGGCAAGGGAAATTAAACTTAAAATTTTTAAAGAGTCTGGAAAGAATAGAGAAGAAACTTGAGAAGGAAAGAGACTTAGGTACAACAAAGAGTTGCATAAATCATGGGAGAAGAAGTAGATCAAGGAGTGGTAGCCGACATCACATTCGCTCTCAAAAACATTCGAACAGGGAGACACACAGCAGTTCGAGCCCGTCCCCTACCAGAAAACATCAAAAATTTGGAAAGGAAGAACTGAAGGGAGAGATGAACAAAATTAAGCCTCCAACATTCGATGGAGAGCATAAGAAGGAGGAATATGTCGAGACCTGGTTACTTGGCATGAAGAAGTACTTTCAACTGCAGAATTATTCTGCCCGTACAGAGGGAAGAATTGCAATGTACCAGTTGAAAGGAAAAGCATCCATGTGGTGGGATCAGTTTGTGCAGGTGCATCACATCAGAGAGAAAGAGGTCACGTGGAAGGAATTTAAGAGGTATTTCGAGAAGAAATATATGACTAAAAGATACTATGATAGAAAGATGAAGGAGTTATTTGAACTCAAGTTGGGTAGTATGACTATTGATGACTACGAACGAATTTTTCTGGAACTACTGAGGTATGTTCCATTCATCAAAGATGAGACTGTGAAGATTCAGAGGTATCTGAGTGGATTGCCATCTTCCATTGGTGACAAGATTCAATGTGATGATCCTAAGACAATGGAAGAAACCATAAGAAGGGTGAAATGCCTATATGAACAAAAAATGGAAAAGCCTACCTTTCTGAAGGCTTGGAATGACCAGAAGAGGTTTAAGAAAGAACAAAGGTAGAAGGGAAGCAAGCCTTCCTTTTTCATAAACAGTCCTTGGGGAGAGTCATATTTTAAAGAGCCCAGGAAAGTTGAAGGGAGTGAGCAGATGCCAAGACCTCCACCCATGGAGTGTTGGGGTTGTAAAGGGAATCATAGGTACATAGACTGCCCCCATAGGAAAGACAAAGCAAGAACTGTCCATATTGTTCAGCAAGATGAAACAGTGGAGGATATGGGCAGTATAATGCTGAGGATCTACGCAGCCCTGGACAACAAGCAAGAAGAATTTAAATCACACATGATTGAAGTGGAAGGTATGATCAACAATCGACCACTTGTTATTTTAATTGATTCAGGGGCTAGCCATAGTTATGTAGATCCTAGAGTGGTGGAAAGTTTGCATCTAACGAGAAGCAAACATGAGAAGTATTGGTTAGTACAGTTAGCCACAGGGACCAAGAGGAAGGTCACTGAATTAGTTAAGTCCTTCTCAGTGGACATGAAAGAAATGAGCACTAAGGCTGAATTGAACATTCTACCTTTAGGTTCATATGATTGCTTAATTGGGATGGACTGGTTGGACCAGCACCATGCCCTTCTGGATTGTCGTAACAAGAGATTCACATGTCTGGACGAAGAGGGAAATCAAGTAATAGTTCAAGGAATTCCCAGAGCTGTGGCTGATAGAGAAATCTCAGCCATGTAGCTGAAGAAATGTTACCAGAAAGGCTGTCAATTATTTGCAGCCCGGGTGGAAGAAGTATTCCAAAATATGGTCTCTAATATGGAAGACCACAGGGTGCTCAAAGAGTTTGAGGACGTGTTTCAGGAGGTGCCTGGACTACCTCTGAAGAGGGACATCGATTTTTCTATAAATCTGATGTCGGGAGTAGCTCCAATTTCAAAGGCTCCTTATAGAATGAGCACACCAGAGCTGAAAGTGTTGCAACTGCAGCTCGAAGAGCTACTAAAGAAAGGGTACATTCATCCCATCATGTCACCATGGGGAGCCCCGATCCTATTTGTGAAGAATAAAGATGGAACACTGAGGCTATGCATTGACTTTCGATAGTTGAATAAAGTCACTGTCAAGAACACATATCCTCTGCCAAGGATTGATGATCTTTTTGATCAGTTGAAGGATGCGGAAAGATTTTGGAAAATAGATCTTCGATCTGGATATCACCAAGTGAGAATAAGGGATGAGGACATCAGCAAGACTTCCTTCAGAACAAGGTACGGTCATTATGAGTTCACTGTGGTGCCGTTTGGACTGTCCAACGTGCCTGCTGTCTTCATGTGCTTAATGAATGGAGTGTTCAGAAATTATTTGGACAAGTTTGTCATAGTCTTCTTGGACGATATCTTGGTGTACTCCAAGACAAAGGAAGAACACGAACAACATCTTAGAATGGTGTTGCAGGTGTTGAGAGAACACCAGCTCTACGCAAAACTGAGCAAGTGATCATTTTACCAAAAGCAGATCCATTATCTGGGACACATTATTTCTGAAGAGGGGATCACTGTGGATCCTGAGAAGGTACAGACCATTCAAGAGTGGCCAGTGCCAAGAAATGTGACAGAAGTTAGATCCTTTATGGGTCTGGCAGGTTATTATAGGAGGTTCATAGCCGGATTTTCAAGGATAGCTCATGCTATCACTTCCTTGCAAAGGAAGGAGAATAAGTTCCAGTGGACTGAACAATGTGAGAGCAGCTTCCAACAATTGAAGCAACTGCTCACTAGTGCTCCAATCCTAAAGATTGTTGATCCAAGTAAGGATTATGTAGTGTGCATGGATGCGTGTAAGGAAGGGCTGGGAGGAGTTCTCAACCAAGAGGGATCTGTAATTTGTTATGAATCCCGAAAGTTGAAAGATCATGAAAAGAATTATGCCACTCATGATTTAGAGATGGCAGCAGTTGTCCATGCATTGAGGAAATGGAGACATTACCTCATGGGTAAGAAATTTGAATTAAGAATAGACCACAATGGTCTGAAGTATTTATTTGATCAGCCAACCCTAAATTCCAGGCAAATTAGATGGATGGAATTTCTGTGTGAATATGACTTTGATATCAGGCATATCAAAGGGAAAGACAATAAAGTGGCTGATGTAATCAACAGAAAAGTGCATGAATTACATGATACAACCATTAGCATGTACAAAACTGAGTTGAAAGACAGAATTGTGGAGGTCGTAAGTGCCGATTTGCAGTACAAAAGACTTGTAGCAAAGCTACAACAACGTGAGAGACCACAGACCAAGGAAGGTTATACCTTAGGAACTGAGGGTCTACTTATGTATTAAAACAGAGTGTATGTACCCAATGACCAAGAGTTGAAGCTAGAAATTATAAAGGAGATGCATAACATGGTTTATGCTGGACATCTTGGATATCATAAGACTGTGGCAACAGTCAAAAGCCTTTATTTTTGGCCAGGTATGAAGAAGGAAATTGTTGAATACATTGCCAGATGTATGGAATGCCAGAAGGTCAAGGCTGAGCACAGACACCCAGTAGGGTTGTTGCAGCCTTTACCTATTCCTGAGTGGAAATGGGATGTGGTGACAATGGATTTTATCACAGGATTTCCCAGAACAAGCAAGCATCATGATTCAATCATGGTGGCGGTGGACAAGCTTACTAAAGCTGCCCATTTTATTGCACTGAAAACCACCCATAGAGCAGTAGATGTTGTTGATATCTTTTTAAAAGAAGTTGAACGCTTGCATGGAATTCCTAAGACAATTGTGTCTGATAGGGACCCAAAATTCACTTCAAATTTCTGGAGAGGACTGTTCAAGGGATTCGGAACGAATCTGAACTTCAGTACAACATATCATCCCGAGTTTGATGGACAGACAAAGAGAGTAAACAGAGTAATAGAAGACATGCTGAGAATGTATGTGATGGATAAACCATCAAGGTGGGAAGACTACNTGCATTTGGTAGAATTCGCCTACAATAATGGGTATCATGCATCTCTGAAGATGAGCCCATTCGAAGCACTGTATGGAAGAAAGTGCAACACTCCAGTGAGCTGGGATAATCCAACTGACAGGGTAGTAGTTGGACCTGAACTACTCAAAGAAATGGAAGAGCAAATGATAAAAATCAAGCAAAATCTGAAATCTGCCTAGGACAGGTAGAAAAGTTACGTTGATAGTAACAGAACCCATAGAGAATTCAAAGTGGGTGACCATGTTTTCCTGAAAGTGAAAACTAACAGGAGCTCCCTGAAATTGGGAAGTTGCGCCAAGTTGGCAGCAAGATTTTGTGGGCCATTTGAGATCCTGGAAAGGATTGGGCCAGTTGCATACATGCTTTCATTACCTGCATCTATGACTGTACATAATGTGTTTCATGTTTCACTACTTAAGAAATATGTACTTGATGCTAATCATGTTATCGATTGGACTGTGATTCAGGTGGAACCAGAAGGTGTCCTACAAGTGCATCATGTGCGCATATTGGACAGGAAAAGCAAGCAGCTCCGGAATCGAGCTATAGAGCTTGTAAAGGTCCAGTGGACCTGGTATGGTCCTGAGGACGTGACATGGGAGCATGAAGAAGTAATGCAGGCAGAGTACCCGCATCTTTTTGAAAATTTGAAGGACACACAGAGGCAGTGTAAGTTGCACTGAGGAAAGTTCAAAAATAAGGGGAGGGGGATTGTAGTGTCCCCAAGGCCGAGCCCTGTTACAGATCATGATATATGCAATGAATTGTAAATGTGTTCTATAGGCTAGTGAGCCAAGTTTTGTATAAGCTGGAAGGCTTATATGGTTGTTAGGCCAGGAAGCCTAAGTGTTTGAAGGCCAGGAGCCTGTTGTTGTACTTGTATGTATGCAGAATATTTAATAAAATATAAACATCGCCAGGTGCAGACTGACCACGATGAATGAGTGAAGGGGGACTGAGCGTCCATAGAGTGGGCAAGGAATTAGGGGCTGGAAGGTGGGAAAGGGGCTAAGTGTTGAGCCTAGGGGCTAAGATTAGGGGGCTTAAGCCTGGGAATAATATTTTAATATTATTCCAAAAGATATGAGCATCATATGTTTTTATCCTAAGTCCTTCTGGAAGGACACATGATTTCCCAAGTGGTGGGAGGAACGCGTACTGGTGGAATGCATGCAGTTCCCAGGGTGACAAATGTCTACCTTGACGCATGCAAATAAAATGGGAAAGGAACAATGGTGAGGGGGGGATCTCTCACATTCCATTCGACCCGACTGCCCTGAGCAGGATCCGTACGAGCTAGTCTACAAGAGACCTCGAATATGTTTGTTACAGAGAGGAAACCTAGGTGGGGTGATGAAGAATGTGTGTTTACCCTTGTTCAGAGCCGTGAAGTCTGTCTATGAGAGAAAACTAGTGTGTGCATTCCCTGAACTAAATGTCCATGTCAATTTCAGGGAAGAGTCTTTGTTTGCCCAGGAAAAGCTGAGCGAGCTTGTGTGTGAAGCCCTATTCTGAAATCTTGACCGAGAGAACCTCCTGTGACTGCTAAACTGGTTCTTGGGAAGCCTGTGTCCATTTTCCCTGTGTTTGTTGTGGCGTGCAGTTCTGGACTATGTGAGGCTTGTTGGCCTGTGAGCGACTCCCTCTAGGTGAGAGAGTGCGCAGAGGAAGGAGAGAGATCTTAGAAGGAACCTTGTAGCTACCACAGAACCTGGAGACTTCTGGTTCGGTCTGTTCTTGCAACCCAAGGTAAGGGAGATTGGTAGCTGAAGGACTATCTAGGTGACAGAGAAGGTGCACTCTCCTGGGGTGGAACAGGCATGTGGGGAATGAGGGTCTGTGGGCAGTGAGCATGGGAGATTCCTGGAGAGCATTCTTCCTGGTGGTTGTGTGTGACTGAATTCCCTGTAACCTCAGCCTGAGTCTGGATTCCTTGCCCTGGGGTGGAGCTCAGTCCCAGCTCAGGGGTGACCCACTGTTGAGTTGAGGAGCAGTGCGGTCTACGGCTGGGAGGTTCGTGGAAGGCCTGCATTTGGTTGGTGGATTCCACCATTGATAAAGATAAGTATTTGAATTATGCTTTGATCATGTTTTGCATGACTGAGCTATTAATGTATCATGTTTTCTGCTGTGTATATGAATTAATATGATAAGGCTAAATGCTTGTTGAATATAGCAGTAATTTATATGTTTTACTTTGAGTTAAATGTATTATTTTGCTTGAATGCATGTGGTTATATAATTCCAGTATGAGTTATGTAAAAGCTCGTGTACAAATTGGTTAGAGAGAGGTTTGAAAGCCTCGGTAGTGAAAAGGGTACACTACATATGGTATACTAGATGCTTATACATGATTGAGATAGCATTCATATTGATCTATTGTGGAGCATGAGCAAGCTATTAGAGATCTTGGCGATGTTGTGATTGACTGTGGGTCAGTTTGGACAGTGGAATCCAGAAGAGAAAGTGATTGCAGGTTGCAGAGGATCTGAGCATGTGAAGCAAAGAAAAACCCTAGTTGCTCAGAAGCATACGCATGTTGCATTATACACTGGCCACGTGCACATGCGGGCTATAGTGAGCCAGGGAATGTACACACATGGGCTACACTACTGTCAGGTCATGTACCTATTGACAGATTGATATCTCTTGAGGATTGTTTCCTCATCTTAGTTGGTGCTGAGGGTGTAAGCTGAGGCTTTCATTATAGAGTTAGTGCTCTTGTAGAGTTGTACTCTATTTAGTTTTTGCTGATAAACCTCAGATTGTTGTCCATAATAATAAAAAAAGTGTACATGCATCTTGTGTTATTTTTGTTCCTTGTGATGATGACTTATTGATGATATGTGTTGCTGATATATGCTACTGATATATGTTCACATCTATCTGGTTATAAATGATAGCAATGGGTAATGAATAAATGTTGAATGTTAACTAAGGAGTTTTATGTAAAGAGG
>ML897892.1:0-11931 GCA_009831015.1 Picea engelmannii
CAAATTGTTCTGAGTGCCTCATCCATGCGATTTAAGTACTTGGATTTTTCTATGGCTGATGTCGTTTCTGTATATGTATTCATGGTTAACCTATACAACCCTCTAGATCGGAGATGTATGGCTATTTTATCCTTCCATGCAAAGTAGTTGTAAGGTGTAAGAATGAATTCTTTTTGGAATTCCATCTTTCCGTTGTCTTCAATCTTTTGTACCTGCAAAAAATATTGTTGTATCTTTTTATTAGCAGTCCGTCGGCTCTGATACCATGTAAATGTGTTTACCTGCACATAATAGATCTAGCTAAACAATGATACACACATTTGCAGAGAGAATTGAAAAAGAAGAAGAAGGAGAGAAAGAATGGAAGGAATTATCATTAACCATTGTGAATAATGAATAATTTACACATGATATACTCTGTATAACTCAATGAGTTCGACTTGAGGTAAACCAAGTCGCCATAGTGATGGTCTAGAGTGATCTGGACACACACCAACAGTTACGGGAGTGAACTGCCACCAAGTTGAGTTAACTAGTCAACTAGTCTTTAGTTAACTGACTGAACAGAAAGTAGTGAGGAGTTAACTCAAGGAATCAAGGCTAATGCACCACTCTAGTGATGATACCAAGGCAAGGTCGAATTAGCATGGTGATGATCCCAATGCAACATCTAAACTCAACTCAATTAGTCAAACTGAAGTGTGAACTGAAAGAGAATATTCTCCAGGTGGAATATTCTCTCTTAAAATATAGGAGACTGGATAATGACTAATTATGACTAATAAACAAATAAAAACCTTAGGAAAAAGAAATCCTAGGTGTGTGTGAAGTAACTCCAACAAAACCCTCACCCAAATAGAATGTTGCTCCACTGGTGCTTCGTCAGTCATCAATGTAACCTGCCCAATCTGCATTTGTTTAGGCAATAAGTGATAGATCCTTCATTTTTGGATACCATAATCCAAAACCCTTCTATTCCTTTGAGATATCTGAAAATCCTCTTCACTGCTAAAACATGTGATTCCTTTAGTGCTTCTTGAAATCGTGCCACATGTCCAACTTCCTGCATTACATCTAGTTTGGATGTTTTCACATATAGTAAGCTACCAATCATTGATCTGTATTGCCTTTTGTCTGTAGAATTTGAATCGTCATCTTTGTTGAACTTGCAACTGGTTTGCATAGGAGTGGTAACTAGTTTGCAATCTTCCATTCCAAACCTCTTTATCATTTCTCTGAAATACTTAGTTTGAGAAATAAGAATTCCTCGGATTCTTTGACGTATCTGAAGACCCAAAAATAAGGATATTTCTCCGAGTAATGACATTTCAAATTCATTCTTCATATCCTTTACAAATTTCTTGATTTAGAGGTTGTTGTCTGCACTTCCTTTTCTGAACCCTGCCTATTGTAGATATTTATCTAGTCTAGAGTACCATGTTCTAGGAGCTTGTTTTAGACCATACAATGCCTTCTTCAATTTACACACATAATATGCGTTCTCTGACAACTGAAATCCTTTCGGTTGTTCAATGTAGACTTCTTCTTCAAGTTTCCCATTTCAGAAAAGTTGATTTCACATCCATTTGATACATTTTAATATTCTTGGAGCATGCATTATCTAAGAGAAATCAGATTTCTTCCATTTTGGAAACTGGGGAAAATGTCTCTTCAAAGTTGATTCCTTCAACCTATGCATATCCTTTACATACCAATCTAGCTTTGTTCCTTGTAACATGCCCATCTTCATTCAATTTATTTCTAAAAACCCACTTTGTGCCAATCACATTCTTATTCTTTGGTCTTGGAACCAATTCCCAAGTGTCATTATTCTCTATTTCATCCAATTCTTCATCCATGGCCTTATTCCAGAATTCATCCTTGATGGCCTCTTCAAAACTGTCTCAACTCCTGCATCCTTGTTTCTGATAATCTGATCTGAAGGATGATTCTTTTGTACTCATTTTCTAGGTGTCTTTGGAGGTACTTGTTGAAATTTCTATTCTACTTCTGTTTGATCTTCTTCATCTTCATCTTCTACTTCTTCTTCATCTTTTTCTTCTTCTTTGTAAATTTGTTCCACTGATTCATTTTCTTCTTCCTTTTATTCTTGTCACATGTTTCATCAATTTTTACATTGATGCTTTCCACAACTTGTTCAATCTCATATTGTAACACTTGTATGATTTCCTTGTACTTGAGTAACCGACAAGTACTCCTTTGTCCACACGAGAGTCAAACATTCCCATTCAACCATCTTCTCTTTTGATGTAGCATTTGATTCCAAATACTTTGAAGTGCTTCACATTTGTTGGTCTTCCTTTCCATAGCTCGTAGGGAGTTTTGTCATTTTTGTTTCTGAGCATTACTCCATTTTAAATGTGAACTCCTGTATGCATTGTATGTGTCCAAAAAATATCTGTCAATTTGGAATTCATTAGCATTGTTTGAGCCATTTCCTGTGTAATTAACATCCATAATGTTCCTTTGTCTTTGAACCACTCTCTGAACCAATCTATGAATCCATGCTCTCGTCCACTATCATATATATGTCCAAACCTGCTAAGTGTTCTTACAAATCCATCTCTGTCCATACTTTCCAAGACTCTACTACACAACTGTCCATAATGCAGACCCATTTATTACTATACTATCATGAAGTCTTCACTACTACAACTATCAAATTGTACTTCTGCTAACTGACTTCTCTAGATCTATCTATTCAAACTTTGCAAGCTGCTTGAAGGATGATTCTTTGGTCTGTCACAAATATAGCATAGAATCTCCCTGTATAATTCAGTGTTCTCTCTCATGGAAGTATCGATCATGCTTCTACAATAGCTAGTTATGTGTCCATAGTTATGAAATTTGTAACATTCAATGTTACATGGGGCCACATAGGCATTTCTTGCTTGAACATTTATTTTATAATCCCTGCAATCTGTAACCTTATGTCCAAAATTAGTACAATAAAAACAATGACCATAAAAGAAATTTACATACCTGGGAGTGAATGATCTTCTGTGTGGTGTAGTCCTTTTGAATTTCTGCCTTGACCGATCATGATCATGATTGAAGCTTCTTTGTGGCTTGAACATGGATGGTCTTCTTGAAGATGTATTTTCAATAGTTTTTTTAGGTTTTGGTTGACCATGACTCCTTCCTTTGAGTACTTCTGCATAACTCTTTCAATTTTCTTCATTCTTCTTTTCTAGAAACCTAGAGTGCTCCTCTTCATTCTCTTCAACTGATACAGATGTTTCTGTCTCTTCAACATTCTTTTTGAGCTTGATGATTTTACTTCTCAATGTGAAAAATTCTTCTTCAAGCTTCTCAACCTCTTCTTCTTTCTTTAATATATGAGACTTCATGACTTCTTCTGTTATCTTCACTTCTTCAAGATGAATTTTTAAGTTCTTGATGACCTGTTGGGATTCTTCAAAAATGTGAGCACTTTCATTTTGTTTCATTAATTCCTTCTTGAGTGAATTTTTTTCTTCTCTTTCTTTTCTTAGTTCATCAAAAGCACTGATCAATTCTTCTTCATAATTGTCTTCCTTTTCAATTAGTTTTTCTGTCTCATGGCATTCTATTTCAAGATGTCCGCGTTTTTCATTTGATCACTCATGATCATTTCACCTCCAAGCGTTTGATCTTCTTTTGTTCTTCATCATCTCCCCAAAGGATTCACAGTAACTCCTGGCATTTGAGATTCTGAAATGATTCTCGAGCGTTGAACTTTCATGTCACGTGTGCTCGTTAACGACGCTGACGATGCTCCTGCATCATACTTCCCCTGGAAAAAAATTCATGGAATCTTGTTCATGAGCTCCTACACTGACTTTCCATGCTTCTGGATATCAACTTCATTTTACCAACTGACAACTTCTATTGGGCTTCCCTTCCACTTGACTAGATATTCAAAATAAGTCTTCCTCCTAGTCTTTTTGCCAATTCTCTGATCAACGATCTTCTCCATTTGTGGTTTTTCTGCTATAGGCATTTGTTTCTCCCACTGAATCTTATCTTGATAGTTTGATCCCTTTGTGATATATTTCCTGTAAGGATACAGGTCCAAAACGTTGAATATGGGTGATATTTCCACATCTTCTAGCAGCTCAATGTCATAAGCATTGGCATCAAATTTCCTCAAGATCTTACATGGTCCTATCTTCTTTATTTTTAACTTGTTATACGTTCCCCTAGGGAACCTTTCGTTCCTGAGATGTGCCAGAACCTAATCTCCCACCTCAAATTGAAGTTCTATGCGGTGTTGATCAACTCTGTGCTTGTACTCTTGGCTAGAGTTCTGTAATTTCCCTATGATATGGCTATGGAGCTTCGACATTTCTATAGCAAAATATTCTACTCCAACGCTTCTGATCTCACTCTGTCCCAAGTATCTCAACTTGGATACTCCCCTGAGTTGCATTCCATACAATATATGGAATGGGCTCTTTCCAGTGCTTCTGTTTGGCGATTCGTTGTATGCAAATTTTTCTTGTGGCAGAATATGATCCCACTGGTTATGATGCTCAGTGACCAGACTCCTCAACAAGTTTCCCAAACTTTTGTTTACCACCTCAATTTGTCCATATGTCTGAGGATGATAAGATGATTTGAAGGACAGATCCGTCCCCAACTTCTTCCACAGTGTTCTCCAAAAATGACCAACAAATTTTGTGTCTATGTCCAAGACGATGCTTCTGGGTAGGCTATGAAGTCTCACAACTTCCTTGAAAAAAATATTTGCAACACGTGTTGCATCACTGGTCTTCTGGCATGGGATAAAGTGTGTCATATTTTAAAATCTATCCACCACCACAAATATGGAATCACATCCTCTTTGCATTCTTAGCATTCCTAACACAAAATACATGCTTATCACATCCCAAGGCCTCTTTGGTATTGGCAATGGTTGATACAATCTAGTGTTTTGTCGTTTACCTTTTGCATGTTGGAAAATTCTACACCTGGTCACAAATTTCATCACTTTTTTCCTCATACCTGTCCAATAGTATGAACTTCTCAATTGTGCGAATGTTTTATCATGCCCGAAATGTCCAACCAATCCTTCACTATGCTTCTCCTTCAAAAGGTTGTCCCTCATTGAGCATTTTGGTATGCACAACTGATTTCCCTTAAACAATAATCCCTCTTGAATCATGTACTCTTCCCATTGGCTCCCATCTCTTAACACAGGATTCACACATGCTTTATATGCTTCCTTGAAATCTGGATCATCATAATACATACCCTTAAGGTGTTCAAACCCCAAGGTCTTCACCTGAAATTCCTGTAGAATCAAACATCTCCTACTCAATGCATCAACAACTTTGTTAGCATTCCAAACAATATTTTTTATGACAAAAGTAAAATTATGCATAAAATCAATCCACTTTTCATGCTTTTGATTCAATTTTTCTTGTCTGGTTATGAATTATAAAGCTTGGTTATCGCTATACAAGACAAACTCATGTGGGAGAATATAATGTCTCCACTTCTTCAAGGCTTGAATTATGGCATAAAACTCCTTATTATATGTGGAGTACTTTCTCTTAGTCTCATTCAACTTCTTACTGAAATAGGCAACAGGTCTATTATCCTGGCTCAAAACTACTCCAATTGCAACTCTACTTGCATCGCATCTCACCTAAAATGTCTTTTCAAAATTCGGTAAGACCATAATTGGACGTTCTGTTATTTTCTTCTTTAGGGCATTGAAGCTCCTCTCGGCCTCTTCTGTCCACTTAAAAGACTTGTGCTTCTTCTTCACTGTATCCATCATTGGTGCACAAATTCCACTAAAGTCTCTAATGAACTTCCTATAGAAACTTTCTAATCCATGGAAGCTTCTTATCTCAAACATACTCTTTGGTGATGGCCATTCTTTGATTTCTTTCACCTTCTCTAGATCCATCTTCAGTTCATTTGAAGAGATCACAAAACCCAAGTAAATGAGCTCTGTCTTCATAAAAGAGGACTTCTTTAGATTTATCAACAACTTCTCCTGCTATAGTCTCCTCATCACTAGTGTCAGGTGTCTCAAATGCTCCTCTTTAGTCTTGATAAAGATCAATATATTGTCCATATATACAACTACAAACTTGCCAATGAAATCTTTCAGTATTTCATTCATCAACCTTATAAAAGTACTCGGGCCATTTGTTAAGAAAAATGGCATAACAAGCCATTCATACAAACCTTCATTTGTCTTAAAGGTTGTCTTCCATTCATCACCTTCTCTCATTCTTATCTGGTGATACCCACTTTTCAAATCTATCTTAGAAAATAATTTTTCTCCACTTAAAGAGTCCATTAAATCATCCATTATTGGCAAAGGAAATCTATACCCGATGGTGATCTTGTTAACGGCTCTTGAGTCTGTACACATTCTACATCCTCCATCTTTCTTTGGACTCAACAGAGTTGGTACTATGCATGGAATCAAGCTCTCTATGACCAAACCCTTGTCTAACAATTCCTAGACTTGGTTCTTTACCTCCTCATTCTCTCGAGGTGTCAATCTATACGCTTCTTTGTTTGGTAGACTTTCTCCTGGTATCGAATCGATATGATGGCTGATACTTCTGATGGGTGGCAATGAGTTAGGCAACTCATCGACCACCATGTCAACAAAATTATCCAACAATTCCCGAACTTATTTAGGTAAATCATCCATTGTAGTACTTGTAAGGATAACTCTAGGTTTCCTCACCAGAGCAAACTGCATCTCCTATCCTTTCTTGACTTCTTTCAAGAGCTCCTTCTTGCTCATGAGAAGTATACTTGTATTGGCTTCCTCTTTCACTTTCTTTTTCTCTATTGGTAGCAACATGTGTGTCCTTCCATTCTTATCCAAGGTGTATGTATTCTTCCTCCCATCCTGAATGAAATTCCTGTCAAACTTCCATGGTCTTCCCAACAAAATATGGCATACATCCATGGAAATTACATCACATAGAATTTCATCTCTATATACTCCTATCTTAAATTCAACCAAACATTGTTTGGTAACCATTACCTGGTGTCCTTTTTGCAACCATGAGACTTTGTACGAATTCAGATGTACAATTGTCTCTAGCTCCAATTTCTCCACCATCTCCGTGGATACTAAGTTGTCAGTGATCCCACTGTCAATTATCACCTTGCATAATCTATCTTTAGTCTTGCAAGTTGTTTTGAAGAGATTGTTCCTTTTCACTTGATTTTCAACTTCTTCCTTTGGTTTTAAGAGAACTTTCCTCAACATCAGGGATATTCCATCCTCTTCTCCTTCTGCTTCAAAATTCCTTCTCCGTGCTTCCGAAATGTGAGCTTCACCTTCTCCTTCTTTCTTTCTCTTGGGACATTCCCAATATTTTTGTCCTGCATTTCCACAGATGTAACATCTCACTTCTCCTCCTCTACTTCTTCCTCTTCCTCTGGAAGAACTTCTTCCACCATCTTGTCTTCCTTGGGAACTTCCTCCTCTTTCCGAGTGACTATGTGGTTTCTCAGTCTCATATTTGGATTTTTGTGCCTTGTCAAGGGAAACTCTCTTCCTCATTGACGTATTCATAGTCGAAATATTTATCCATGGATCGTACCCAATCCAACAACTCTTCAGCATCCAAATTTCCTTCATACATTGGGACCTCTATCTTGGCTCTAGCTCCCAATCTAACAACTGCTCTTAGCAAGCACTCTTCGACAACATTCTCTCCTATAGCTTCTTCTACTTCTACTTCTTCACTCTCTGCATCGTTGATGTCTCCAGCATCAGGTGCTCTTCTCTGAGATGCTTCCATCGCTTCCAACCTTGCACAAAGTTCTCTCATCTCCCTTTCTATGGCACGATTGGCTAAAGGTTGTTCCACTCGTCTCCTCAGTCGCATTGTGTTGACTGTCTCTCACACACAGAGTGTAGCTTCGATTTGTTTCGTCTCTTTTATCTCCTTCTCCTGAAATCTACAGATGAAAATCCGCTCTGATACCACTTGATACAATGCCCCCACCTCAGCAGGGTCTTCTGACCTACCAGTCTTTGGATCTTCTCAATCTTCAAGCTGGAACAACTATTTGATTCCCTACTGGGATTTTAAAGAAATATCCACAGGTCCTTTTCACAAAACTCCACTACGCGAACAAGCACCAGGCACAAGCTTCTCTCACGCGACCATGGGCTATGACCATGAGCCAAACCCAAAAGGCATTTCGCTATTTCACATGTCGGGTCTTTGCATGTGAGTCACCCCGACTCTCCCAACCTCTGAAATCCCAACAGGGGCCTAGTGTGTGTTATCTCCTCTCTTTATGTGACCTAGTCTATGACCAGTCGCCTAATCGAAAGGCGCATCACGATCTCACATATCGGGCCTTTGCATGTGAGTCACCCTGATTCTCTCGATTTTTGAAATCCCGACGGGAGTCTAGTGCATGCTAGCTCCTCCCTTATCTTCCACCCATATGACCCCTCACTATGACTTGAGGCCAAACCTTTCGAGAGTTTCACGATTTTGGGATTCGCAAAGTTGGAGGACCACTTACCCCCCTTCTCCAATATCCAAAATCTCGATATCTCCTTCCCTCAAAATGGATCAACGATCCATATATCTCCTCAATCTGACGGTTTAGATCAAATCATGAACTTGGATTTCGTGAGTTCCCAAAGTTCTTACCTCTGATTCCCCGAGTTGGGAACTCCCGACAAACCCAGATCTACAGTCCACGATCTTCCTTTGATCGACGATTGTAGTCCCTTTGATGATCGATTTAATGATCATTGTAACTCCTCCTCCTAAGTTTACGCTTTCTTTCCTGACTTGGAAGATTTCAAACGTTTCAAAGGCTCCAACCTTTGATTCTTCTACGAGTCCACTTCTTGGATCTCGTCTGTACCTCTGGAAAGCGTTATCCCTTCTGAGCTTCCTCACTTTCTATTCCGTTGACTTCTTAAAAGGTCACTTCGACACTTGGTTGAGTTTCTAATTTGTGCACTCCTTGCAACATATCCTTACACAAGGTTTGAGTTCTTGCGGTCTACTATGCACACCTTGCAGCCGTCACTTTGCACTCCTTGGAAATGGAAGTTTCGTGCTATATCTTCTTAACTTCAGAGTTGAAATAGATTCCGCCAACGCACTCCTTGCGTCCTATGTGCATACCTTGCATCGATTCAACATAAGAGAAACAATTGAAACTTATACCAACCTTCACAATTTCATCTATTCGTGACGAAATTTATTCATTCATGAAAACAATAATAACAAATAATTGCAAACAATAATAGTACTATGCATTTGGGTCAATTTTCCTTTGTCATATTCATTCAAAATTAAATGGCTACAACTAATATCAAAACAATAGCTTAAAACTCAAAAAATTCCTACTGACTCGCAGAAGCCTCATTTGGGCATACAAAACCTCTATTTATCTCAGAGGGTCCTTAGGGTTCCCCCCCAACTACTCGTCTACTCAAAATGAAAACCTAACTGCTACCTAAGTTTAGTTACATTCAAGACTCGAAGTGAGACTCCCTTATCGCTCATGATCATTTCACCTCCAAGCGTTTGATATTATTTTGTTCTTCATCATCTCCCCAAAGGATTCGCAGTAATTCCTGATGTTTGATATTCCGAAATGATTCTCGAGTGCTGAAATTTTCTGCCACGTGTGCTCACTGATGAAGTTGACAACTCTCCTGCATCATATTTCTTCTTGATCTGTACCTTCATCTTCCTTGGCATTTTCTGAATCTGCGTTGGGTGAAGAATATATATCATGTAACTTATCCCGAATTTCTTTGGTTGATGAACATTTACCAGCCTTTTATCTTACTGGATTAGGTAATCCTTCCCAGATGAAATCCATTGCTATTTTGTTATTCTTCTTCAATTCCTTCTTGGCTGCAATATTTTTCCTTTTTGAACTATCATATCCTGTAATGACTGATAGCCAAATATAATACCCTTGTTCCTGTAAAAATAATTTTGTCCTTCCACTCCACATCTAATACTTTAAACCATTATGAACATTGAACAATGGTACTCCATTCTCAGAATAATCCATCATCTCCTTCTAGTGGTTAAACTGTTTCCTGAAGGAACTGGCTCTGATTGCAATTGTTGGATTACTGAGAGGGGGGGTGAATCAGTAATAGAGAAATTTAATCCTTTTCAACCATAACATGCAAGTGTTATATCAATGTAGCATTATCATCCAATAGTTTCAGAGTAAGTAAGCAATTAAAAAATGAGCAATCATACACATACACAGTACACCAGTGTTTTTACGTGGAAACCCAAGCGGGAGAAAACCACGTAATGATTTTTTTTATATGTCTTTAAGAATTACATTCATTGGAAGCACCAACTTCCTTTGTTTTCCAGCTGCAACTGGAAGGAGGCTCCAACCCCATAGTTTCTCAGGCTACAACCCGAGGGAAGCTCCAACTCCCCAATTCTCTGGTTACAACCATAAGGAGGCTACAACCCCCTATGTTCTCCGGCTACAACCGGAAGGTGGCTGCAACCACATGTCCTTGCCCCGTCCAACTACCCTAACGTAGAAGTAGAATGATGGAACCACTATCACACTATCACTGTGATATATACCAGTGTGAGATATACCACTATAAAACTGTACCAACTTGTACCAAACAACCTGTAAGAACCTGTACCAAACAAGCTGTAATCAACATGTACCATAAACAAGTGCATCAACAATGCACCAACATGTACCATCAACGAGTGCATCAACCATGTACCAAATATGTACCAAACATGCATCAAATACACATAAACTGACTCATCAAGATGTACCAACATCATCAACTATACACCTCACGTATGTGCCAACTCATCAACTACTTGTCTCAATCATGTACCCAACATGTACCTCAACCAAAATCCCTAATCAATTTCATCATCCAAATCTAATTTGTAACTCTGTAATAGACCTGGTGTATATGATCACATACCTGCAAAACTTCCTTAACTTTAACAACAAGAGACTAGCATTTTCATCAAACTTTACTTTAGTCTCACATGACTAATTTTGGATTAGTCAACAACCCTAACTTGAAATAATCATAACTATGTACCTGTAATGAATAAAGATCTAAAAATAGTACACAATCTTCTTTAGTTTCTTTAATGCAATTCCTCCAGGTTTCACTACTTGGAACCTCTAAGAAAAGGAGTTATAGAAAAAATTCCATACCTTGTTGAATTTTGGCTTATTCTAGAGAGTGAACTTGTAGAGAGTGCCCCACACTTAATATTTATTGTATGGATATGAAAATGGTATAGAGAATACTACATAATGTACTATAATCAATACATTTTGGCTTACTAAATTTGGATCTGTTATGAATAAGTTATGACATTTTTACCGAAAACACGTGTTTTAGACTAGTTTTCGGACTAGCCACAAACCCTATTTTCCACGAAGTGTAACTCCAAAAATACAAAGACCCACAAGCTGAAATTTTTATCATAGCTACTTGGATATGTTTCCTCAATGGAATCCAAATTCAGTTTTCTGAATCATTCTAGAAAAAACGTTATTGCAAAAATGGTGGGATGACCTGTAAATAACATACCTTAGAAAGCATCATCAAAAGAATTTATTCTCCCTTGAATTTCGACCTTCTTTACTTCACCTTCCCTCTGAAATTTGCCTTATATATCCTTTGGCTACCTTAGTCACTTGTATATATTCAATATGATCAAGTGTAATTAAATGAGAGACCCTTGCCTCTTATTTATACTTTTATGTAGCTTCCTCAAGGGGTTACCTTCTAACAATCTTAAACCACTTTCCTTATTTTAGGGCTAACCCACTTCTAACCACTTGTCCACTTAGTAATTTATCCATTAACTTTATTATTTAAATAATTTATTTTCTATCCACTTTGACTTATATTACACTCATCACTTCACTTTATTA
>WSFP011533655.1:0-11930 GCA_009831015.1 Picea engelmannii
CAATCCAATTAATGGATTCTCTGCAACAAGCTCGCCTTCACCACGCTGTAGCTTTTCCCTGGTTAACATGCAAAACTCAAATCCAAACGTCAACTAGCTCTGATACCACTTGATCCGTCAGGATTTTTCGAAATGACTTATGGATGAGTTTTTATTTGCATGCATTTATTAACCATTGGGAAACTTAACGAAAGAGAGAGAAAAGAGAATGAATCATACAGCCATTAACATATTTTCAGATCTGAAAAGCAATGAAAAACAACAAACCATAATGCACAAGTTGATAACGGAGTTCGGCACAACTTTGCCTACGTCTCCGGGCCTTTTCTCTGTGAGGGAGGCTTCTTTATTTCTGTTCGAAAGCTTATTAGTACATCTTTACAATGTCGAATGGCTTCCAGACTGATCTAGTCATGTTCACCAAGATCTCTAGAATCTTGCACAACTTACGGCACCTGAAACGGATGTCCCGAGATCTCAAAAATCGCCCGACAACATCTCCTCCTCAACAGCTTCCCTGCCTCAAACTGGCTTAGACCTGGCTTTGCCTCAGCATATCTGCTCTCCAAAACCGTCCAAAAGTTGTCCAAAAGCTTACCCCTTGGCCTCAAAATGGCCTTGGTTAAATAGTGGGGGAGTTAGTTGTCCATCTCCAACTTCCTCCACGAATTTAGGCTCTAAAAATGCCCAATAACTCCCAAAAATGAGTTAATTGCATTAAAAATGGGTTAAACATTGTTAAAAACCCAAAATTGGTTTGAAAAACCACTTTTAAACCATATAATAGTTATGAAACGGGCTTAAGCCCCCTCTCCTGGGCGCGCGCCCCTCTTGGCAAGGTCGTATGGCACCATGTGGCCACGCGCTAGCGCGGCCCACCCCTTTCGCTCCAGCACATTACAATATTTAATTTAAATACATTAATATCCATTACATAGTATAAACCACTATGGTAGTGCGTTGGCAGCGCGACCTATGTTAAAGCTTTATATGGTGGGGAGGTCCGGGGTTCGAATCCCCCGGGCTCCAAAAACTTTTTACATAGCCGTCATTGACTAAAACTGGGGTGCCACGTGGCACCCAACCATTCGCTTGAATAGTGCCACGTGTCAACATCGGATTCGATCAAGTCAACCAACCGGAGGATGCCACGTGTACATCATTGATTCGCCCACGTCTCTGGCCACGTCAACCTTGCCGTATGCCATGTCATCTACCATGTAAGCCTTCCACGTTAGCTACTGACGTCACCCTGCCACATGTCACCCTTTCAGTGGTGACACGTGTCACTTCGGGATTGGTCCAACTACGCGCCGAAAATGCCAAATCAACCTGACACGTGTCCTGCTCTGGAGCCGCCACATGTCCTGTACGAAATCTACCATGTCATCGTACGGACCTGCCACGTGTATTGTACGGACTGACATGTGTCCTGTACGGACTGTACGGACAGGTACAGTCAGCATCCAAAATTTTGCCTGTTTGGCTCGGCGGACATAATGTGATATCTTCTTCATACGGACTCCGTTTGACATAAAAATTATACCACCGGAATCAGGAAGACGAGCTGGACGCAATGGTGTTGGTTTCGTCAGATTCCAAGCACTTTCATTTTTGAGCATTTTTCATGCCCTGACAGGCTTCTGAATCTGATTTCGGATCAATACTTCATATAGTTTATGCTCCCACCTCTCCATGGCATCCTTCGAATTAGTATCATAGGACTTCACACTACTCCAACTCAACTCCCCATTCATTGTGGGATTGACATAATCTTCCTTGTGCCCCATGATGTGGTAGATATTTTCAATAAGAGATCGATGTGCATACTCATTCATGGGATCATTGTATCTGTCTCCTTCATTTGGATCTAATGGTGCAATCACACACATGGTGTCTGTCTCAAATAACATATGTCACTTGTTTATATTCAATATGACATTATTGTCGAAGGCCCAATTAATACTAGGTAAGGAAAGATAGGGATATGAGTCATCCATGATATTTATCCCTTAAAAGTATGCCTTAATATTCACCCCTTATAGTTTCACTTCGACTTACTTGATACGATCTATAGGATAGATTCTATACTGATTTTCCAATCAAAGCAAATAGGATACCAGGCCAAGTTCGGTTTACCCATTAACTCCTAGGATTTCTTCAACAAGATTTTCATGTTGGATCCTAGATCCAACATGACACCATCCATCTCATAGCTTCCAAGTTCATTCGTCATCTTGAACTCTCGTCTTGTCTCTTTTGTTTACTAACCCGAAACACATCCCTTTCTGGTAGGGGGGTTGATATAGCTATATATTCCCCTTCTCCCACCATGCAGGTTGCTAACATATGCATCAATTTTCTCACAACATCAATATCATTTAACAACTTCAAACAACAACACAAGAAGTTAATTACTTGGTATTTGGTTTGTGCTTCATGACCCATGTCACGCACTGCTTCTTCTTACATCATGTGCTCTATCTCTTAATGCATGTGCTCCTCTATTTCTCTATGTTCAACACACCATAATTCTTCTTGTTTGTGAGATTCCTCCAATGACCTTTGCATTATACATTTTATCTCCTCACACACACAAGATTCCTCCAAAGACCTCTGTGTGGCATGTTGCAACTCTTCACAGGCTCGAGCTTCCTCCAACGACCTCTGTGTTGCACACTATACTTCCTCATGGACCTAGGCCTCTTCTAGCGACCTTTTTGTTGCGCGTTGCAACTCTTCTCATGCTCTTTATTCCTCTAGGACCCTCTACATGTCACATAGAAACTGCTTCTACTGTGAAACAACAAACTTAAGAGGAGGATGTACTTCCTTTCTAATCTTCCCCTCCATTCTTTGGACCGATATTTCTCCATGCTCAAAATCCATTCCCATCTTTTCCCTGCCACGATTTATCACCCTCACGTAAACTTCCTCATCCTTCTTTTGATTCCTACACAACTCTATGGTCACCTTCTTATAGTGTTCCTTATTCTCTTCCCACTCCTTTAATAAGTCAGGACAATCCTCTGTGACATGCTTGATACTATAATAGTACCCACTAAGAGCATTCAATTTAGTACAAAATCTTGATACATGGCCTATCTCGCCACGATTAAAATAAGTGGTCGATATTCCTTGCCCCCTTCCATATCCTCATCCTCAACCTCATCCATATCCACCTCTCGGGCCTCCTTGATATCCACCTCTCACAATGCCTCAACGATCACCACCCTTCTGCTCTTCCTAAACATGAAAAACATCATGGGTGTGGTCCTGCATGAACTAAAGTGACCGAAAATCGTTCACATCGTGCCCCATCGATTTGCAGAATTCACGTAACGGATTATGGTGAGGCTTCTGATATTTTTCCAGTGTTGGGAAGTATGGTGGTATATGTCCCCATTGTTTGTAAACCTCACACAATTCCATCTGGGGCTTAATCGAAAATGGATTCAGCGCACTCTTCGCATGATAATTGACCAATATAGGACACTTGTCCCTGCAGTGGCCTTCTGATCAACACATTATAGAACAGACGTGGTCATGCACCACCTTTTCATTTTCCATATCCTACAACTGCATTGTCATGTTGGAAAGTTGGGACTGTACCTGCTCCAAACCTATCAATGTTTGTCCTCCTCCTGGTGTCTCATCTAGGTGCATCACAATTTCCATTTCCTATGCCTGAGTTTTCACCTTTTTTTGGGTGAGCAGGACTTGGATACGGGGAAGCAACCCCACAATCAACCATGCTTTGCATGTCAAGGATATATAACATCATCTAGTCCAACAAAATCTTGAACCATTAGTCATAATCCCACACAATTTCTCTCACTTGTTGCTTTATCTCCTTAATTTCTATAATGCATTGAGATTTTGACTTAGGTTTCTAGAATTTTCATGCTCCGAGAGACACGAACCTAGAATCTTCTGCTACAATGTTTTTCTCCTCAACTTCTTTCCCCTCACGGCATAAATTTTTTCCCATCAAAATGTTCCTTTAAAATTGGCCACAAGGATGATTTTTTTTCAAATAATTTTTTGAAGAGTAGAAAATTATAATATAATTTATAATTATTAATTTTTTTTTATGATATATTATGATGAATAGTCAAATCTCAAATCTTAACCGTTGACAGTTTAGTTGAAATGAGTTTTTTTTATTTCAAATAAAAATTCTTTTGTGCTCAAAACCTGTCCAAGGTTAAGATTAATCATAGGATTCCATTATGTGAAGACAATATCAATGAAGATTAATCATACGATTCCGTTCTTTGAAAGGAAGGTTGATGGTAACACACTCAATACATTAATCATAGGATTCCATTCTTTGAGGAGAATATTGATGTGAACAAATCTCAATGAAGATCGATGGTAACACATTCAATGATTCCATTTTGAAAGGAAGATCGATGGTAACACATTCAATGATTGATTTAGCATTCTGCAATCATTTCTGACGATGACAGCTTTATTAATCATTACAAGATTAAGCTTTTAAGATATATTTGACTTACAAGAATTTGTGGGAGACACACTATTCATCCAGAGCTTCACTCTCTTGTAGATTTGGGTTATGGAGGCTTTAACCACAAATTTAAAGGTTAACTTTGTGGCTGGGCTTTCCTTTGACTCGAAGATACAATAAGGTTTATGATGGGCCACTTTTAATAGTGTGAAGAGTATGGTAATCCAATCATAAGGTATTTTTTTGCCACCTGATTTTCATTAACGTTTTATTCATTAAGATTAATATATCAGGTTCTAATAAGTTTTATCCATTAATGTGTTGTGAAGATCAATATATAAAGTTGTAACAATTGCACTAATCTTGTGACAAATTTGTTGATGAGTACATGAAAGAGTTTTAAGGAGTTTTTGAACATCAAAGCGGATAGATGGAAATTTATTTCAACTACAATTGTGGATAATTATAGCAGAATAATGAGAAGATTTATAGAATCTTTGATCATGAAAAAGTTTATGTTGCACATAATTTTTTGACAAAAATAAAGTAGTGGCACAAGCTCAATTAACGTTGTACCAACTATTATGATGATCAATATGACTAAAACTGCATTGCCATTAACCTTAACAATTATGACAAGAATTTGAATGATGCATAATTTAATAATATTTAAGAAAAAATAAAGACCACATAAATCAATACCAAATAAAATTCACATAAATAAATATCAATGTGATGAAAAGACTAAATGATGTGGTATCCTAAAATATCCAATCATGATAAATCTAAATGTCATGTGCATAAGGTGAATCACATGGAAAGAACACAAGTACCATTTCTATATACACCAAAGATAGGGACCTAGATCATTTATTCTTTCAATAATCCCCACTATGTAGCTTGAAACTTTTACATATCTAATAATAGAATCAAATGTCTCTTATATACCAAGATGTGTGTGAAAGTACAACCTTTTCACTTTATCATTGATAATGGTAATCAAAATAACTTGATTCAAGTAAACATAGTGAAATGTATCAACTTAGTATGCCATTAATTAGGTGTGATAACATGAGTTTTTTTAGTCACCATCAAGGATCGTTGTTACATAATTTCATCTACAGATCACCAAGATCATCATTGTCATTTAGTGATTTAAGATCATCATGGTCATTTAGTGATGGTCATTTAGTGATTTGAATGGATTTGTGAAAAAATAAAATGACTAAGTGGTTAATTATTTAGCTACTTTACGCTTAATAATTGTTGTGCAATTTTGTGCCTAAAACCAATTTTAAAAAATACCTGGAATCCTTCTTACCATTTTCTTGAAGAAGTCCATGGAAAGAAATATTAAAAAAGGATAAGGAAAATGTATGTAGAGCTTTTTTCCTAATGAGGTATGAAGGGAGTCAAATGGGATCTTTTTTCTTCACACCTTGCACTCCATAAAGGAAGTGGTATGACTCAACATCAAAGTGAAGGAAATAAGTGTTATTGTATGTGCAACCATTGACATGGGGAGATTTGATTATCGAAATCTGAATCAATGAATGGTTGTAATACTTGCAATATTAATTTGGCAATTTATAAAGGTTAAGAAACTATGTAAAGTAATGTAAATATAAAAGTTGAATAAGAAAAAATGAAAGTGAGAAGGAAAATGAGTTAATTAAAAGATTAAAAAAAAATAGGAGAGAAGGCATGAGGGGGAAACGAAGGGCTATGGATGATGGCCTTCCCATTACCTGCATATATATATTTATTCCTTCATTTTCATTGTTAATGGGTGTTTTGTCCAAGAGCGGAGGAGGTGTAAAGAGTTATGAAACAATTGTAACAAGAAATCCAACCCCCATTCAAATTTAGTTTTCCCATTTGGGTTTCTAGGGTGAAAATATCTTTGTGCACATTGTGGTTCATTTTGTTGTTGTGCAAATTCTATGTGTGATATTATTGTTTCTCTTAACTATGTTTAATAGGCTTCTCTTATTTATGTTAATGAGTTACCATGGTAAGTTTCAGATTTCATCTCATAGTTAACAATCAGAATTGTTTTCTTCCTTATATGGTATGGATGCCAATATCTTTGGAATGTCCATTGTTCAATCCTCTTCGAAGGTTGAGATCAATGGATATTAATATTGATCCATTACGATAATTTAATTGGTTTCTAAATCTGGTTATTATTTTTTGTTTTTAGGTCTGCAATTGTTGAATACAATTCCCCAAGAAATTGAGTTTATTCCTCCATAGTAAGCTATCCCTGACAGCTTGTTGAACCCACACGCAATCCTATTTCACTTTGAGGGTTGTGTGAAGGGAGTACCTATACATCCTATGGGATTGTATCTTTTAAAGGTAGAGTGCATTATGGGGGTTAGGGATGAGTTCCCCTTTAGGAGCCTCAAGGAGATATGCCCCCTTACCCAAACATTGTTTGAAAATGTAAGGGGCCTTCCATAATGGTATGAATTTCCTCCAACCTAATAAATTGTGGGCTTGTTTGTAAACTAAGATGAGATCATCCCCATGAAAGGAAAGTGGGTTGAACTTTCGATCATATTGGGCTTTGTTGCACAACCTAACTTCTTCAATAGTTTGTAGGGAAACTTGGTGGTGTTGATTGGCATGATCCAATATTACTAGTCTATGTTATAATGAAGTAGTGTTCGGGAGAAGTTTAATGGCCATATAAAGGGTGGGGATTTAGCATCCGATGGGAATGACTACCTCCTCACCATGGATGATATAGAAGGGTGTGAATATAGTGGAAGTCTTAGTGGAAGTCCTATAGGCCCATAAGGATGGGAAGACCATATGGTGTCAGTTAGTTTATTAGCCTGCATATAGATGATTTGATTACAGTGTCGGGGAGAGGTTCAATGGACATATGGACGGAGGGGATTTGAGATTCAATGGGAAAGACTACAATTTTCCATGGACAATATGGAAGGGTGTGAATTGAGTGGTAGTCTTTGTGGAGGTCCAATTGGTTTTCGAATAATATAAATTATATTGAGAACAAAATGAGATATGAACAAAACTATATCATATAATGTATAAGTACAGTGAAACCCAACTTCTATTAATGAATAAAATAGTAGAATATTGTAGAACACAAACTGGCTAGGAATGGTGGTAGCTTATCTCCGAAGAGAAATAAATGTCGATTACATTCATTCAAAAAAATATATCATAAGAGGAAAAAATAATGTCCTTTTAACATAAAGAAAAAACTCGAACGGTCCAAAACATTAACCCTAATAGGTGAAGCGCCAAAAGGTTTGTTGGCCATGAGGTGGTTAGTTGATACGCCAACTTCCCAAGGGCATAAATTTTACATACAATCTCCATATGGGGCACATGATAGCTCGTTAGAAATATCTCATTGATAAGTACAACTTTTTTTAGGGATGGGGGAGACCATGGCTACCCCTAGCCCCAAAATTTCCATAAAACATTTTTTAGGGCCTCAAAACGACCCTAAAAGTTTAGGACCCAAAAATCATAACAAAAATGAACAAGGTGGAGAACCATGATGAATCGATGGAAGAGGTGGGTAGCCACCAATATCCACCTAGATTAGTATTCCCTCCTTAGGAAGAAATGGTACCCATTGCATCAAGTTTCCTTAGGAGGTGGGGAAAATTTTGTTAAATCTGAACCTTGGTGAGCCATTTGCCTTGTTGAAGTAGCTATCTTTATTTAACAACTAAGTTGTATGTTTTGTTGGAGGGTGCACTTCATCTAAGTTTCCATGATTTGATCCATTGGGTCTTCTGCAATGCATTCAAGGTTGATTTCTGTAGGGGACAATTTCTCATCCATCTCTAAGGTGTCCAACATAGTTGGGAAATATGGTCAAAGTAGCTCCACATTAAATATTGGGTGCAAGCCAAGGAAAGGAGGAATACTAAGTTCAAAATAATTGTCACTTGTATCCTTTGTGATGGTATAAGGCCCATATCAAAGTGGTTTGAACTTCGTATGGGGGCCTATGAGGTTTTGTTTCTACAAATGCAACAAGTGAGGAACTGGATGCTAGTCATGTTGCTTCTTATACTTGGAATTACCCTTCTCCAAGATATCGTGAAATTGTCTTTGGAGGTGTTGGATTCGTTCAAAAAAACATTCGTCTCTATTTGACTTGGTATGAGCATGGGAGGACTATGTCGGGGAAGATGGAATGGGTGGAGCTACATCAATGGGGGCTAATGGCTGGAACCCAAAGCACACCTACATAGGGTTGTGGTCAATGGAGCTATGGAGGGATATTTTATAACTATGTTGAACATATGCAGGTCTCTCATCCCATGTACTTGTATTCTTGGAGTTTTACCTTTGTAGGATATGCACAATCATCATATTGACCATCTTTGTTTTCCCATCAGTTTGGGGATGAAAGGTAGTTGATTTGGTCAACTTGGTATCCATCAGAGACCATAGGATGGACAAAAAGGTGCTAAGGAACATACTATCCCTATTTTAAATGATGGTCAATGGTATCCCAAAATGAACCTAGACATCCATAAATAAGAGTGTAGAAGTGACCTTAATTGTGATACTCTTTTTGTAGGGTGTCAAAATGTCCATCTTAGAGAACCGATCAAATACCACAAAAACAAAATTGTGACCATGTTTGGTGGAGGGAAACCCGTACATGTAATCCATGGAGACATAATCCCAAGGATTGTCTGGTGAAGATGGTGGAGTGTGCATTCCTTACTTCTTGGTGGAAGGCTTAGAAATGGTACATGTACTGCACAACCTGACATCCTTGTTGACGTCATGTCAAATCTTGGGCCAGTATAAATACTTATGAAGTACTTATAATGTATTCTCCACCTCGAATGTCTTTGTCAACTAATTGTAATGTGCCTCCTAAATTATCTTTACACGCTCACTTGAAGGAACAAAAATATGCTTGATATAGCACAAGAGCACATCCTACAAGTGGAAGTTCATAACTTTTTCCCCAACACTCAGGGTATGATAAGTAGTAGGTAAGTCAGAGTCACTATTGTATAATTGTGTCCATATAGAGGTCTCATTCCCACAAGAGTCAAGAAATTTGGTGAGGTCCATGATCGAGGGCTGCCTAAGATAGTTAACAACACAGTTGGCACTGCCATTCTTGTACTTAGTTTCAGGTGGAATCGTTGTAGGTATGTGGACCATTTCTGATGATGGTCATTTTTTATCTTTCTTTGTTTCTGCATGAATTGCAGATGCCTATGATTAGCGTGGATGATTGTTTCCTTTCCTAGAATGTAATGCTTCCATTGTCAACATGAGTTCACAATGGAGTACATATATTTTTCATAGGTGGCGTACCTACAAACAACATCAGCCAGTGTTTCACTATGATATGAAACCATATGTCCCTGTTAAGTGAGGATATTACCGATAGCATAGCCAGAGAAATTTGTCTCAATCTTGAACAATTGTTGTAGATCTAGGAATGTGAGGACTAGAGCGGAATAGAGGCATTGTTTCAGATGTTGGAATTATTACTGTTATGATTTATCTAGGAAAACTTGTCTTTATATATCCCCTTGGTCACTTTACTCAAGGGCCAATCTATATGAAATAACCTTAGCATGAACCTGCAATAGAAGTTGACAAGGACCAAAAAGTTGTGGAGCTTCGTTAGAGTCGTCAAGCCTAGCTAATCACAAATTACTTGGATATTGGTTGGGTCCATGTGCACACCATGTTCATCGAAGATGTATCCTAAGTATACTATTCTCCACATGTTGAATGAGGATTTCTCCAACTTGGTGTATAACTTGTGTTTCCACAGGGTGCTCAGGATCTGTTGAATGTGCTACAAGTTGTTTTCCTAGGTCTGACTGAAGACGAGGATGCCATCCAAATAGACCACCAAAAAAGAGTTTTTGAATGACCACAAGATATCATTCATCATCCTCATGAATGTTGTTGGAGCAATAGTCAATCCAAAAGGCATGACCAATCGCTCAAAGTGACCTTCTTTATATTTGAAGGTTGTCTTCTTTACATCAGTTGATTCTATCAAAACCTAGTGATAGCCAAATTTAGTTTGACCTGGCTAAATAACTTGGCACCTTTGATATAATAAAGAATATCGTTAATCCAAGGGATCGGGTATCAATTCTTTACAATTATTTTATTCAAGGCTCTATAATCAATACATATATTCCATGTTCTATCCATTTTTTGCACCAACATAATCAAGCTCCCATGAGGTGAGGATCTTGGTCAAATGTGGCCCTTGTAGATGAACTTATGAATTTCATGCTTTATTTCCTCATCCTAAAAAAGGGAACATTTTTATATTTGACCTCTTACATCTCCAGAAGGTACCCTATATTTTCACTTCGTGACACCAGTGTAAGCCCAAGGATGCAAGTCAAAATCCATGTAAACCATAATCGATGATTTTGTAATGGAATCCCACACTTTTTCCATACATGATCAGTCCCCTTAGTCCCCGTCTCAATGTCTCTTGTCCTATATAGGATTAGAGACCTTGGCATGGATCTATTGGGAAACATGGTTGTGTGGAGCCATGAGTATTATGTATGGGTGATTGCAGTTTGTGGCACCTAATCCTGTCCATGTCATGCTCACCTATATCTTACCTCATTATTATTTTTTATTGAGTTTGTAGGAATCCCTTAGCCATGGTACATTTATTACTTTTTTTCTCAACATGGTAGTCTCAAAAAGTTATCATCATTGTATGTATTTTCAGGCAATCCATGAATCAAATTGTAGTGGGTCCCCAAAGGAAAAAATACAACATGTACTAAAAATGATAAAAACAAAATCACGAGTAAAACCCATATTGTAATTTTGGAATTGATGAAGTATCAAAGGAGATAAAGCCTCCCAAAATAAAATCGTCCTATTCTTCTAAGAAAAACATGGAGCACATTTTCCAAGTTAAATGGTCAAAGAAAAGGAATGTTTTGGTCTACTATCCTTGGAAGAATTTTTAGCAAGTCAAAGATGCTCTCTTTCCAAGAAAAATAATTAATTAAATCACTAAATGACCAAATATTCCCCTTTGAGACAAATCGTACCTCCTCATTTATGGATTTGAATAGTCAAACTAGCCATTGGAGTAAATGGAGGTCAAAGTGGAAAAAATATGATCGTTTTTCTCATTCTTCAAGGGGAAATTTTCCCCAATTTGGAACGTTGGAATTTCTCCACCAAATCGCACCTTCTCCAAGGCCATACAATCTCTTTCTTGGTGGAGTGAATATCTCATGTGGAAATCTGCAATGGTCAATTGTTATAAAAATGGATGTTATCTCATTTTTATCCTGGAGCTATTTAATTAAAAATATTTTCAATGGGTTTATCTTCCAACTAATTGTGGATGACAATGTAAGTTTTAAACCTGCGAAGTAAAGCAATGCATATAGATTCTTAAGCAATACATAAATTAATCAATGGCTCATACACA
>WSFP011533656.1:0-11930 GCA_009831015.1 Picea engelmannii
ACATTGTATGGTGATTCATTAAAGTTAAAAATAAAGAAATGTTTTTCCTGTCCCACTATATGAGTTCTTCATAGTTTAGTGAATATATGTTTGAATTTCTAACCCATTAATCTGTCAAACAATTGCATGTAGAGTTTGTTGCTTGTTTTGTACGCAGGTCAGTCTTGGGAGGATAGTTGCTAACATGTGATAAAGCGTGAAGAAGGATTGACATCAAATGTCTAGAACAAGGTATGCTCATTTAACCATGTATTTTCTTACAAGAAATGGGGATTAGGTCTAGGACGACGATAGAAAGTAGGATTCTTTCGGTCTTATCTACATGCATGATATAACCCTAAATACTAGTCCATAGGGGGATTTCCCACCACAATAGAATTGGCCACCATACTCAGGAGATCTCTAGGGTTCCTGGGAATATTTTGGGTATATTTAAAAGACTAGTTTTCTTTCCCATTTTTTGAAGTTTCTGCAAAGTCTGAGCTAATAGAGATTCTAATATTCCATACCAGCTATCTATGTTTCTTTGCTTGACCGTATTTTTTTCGAGACCCACAGAGGTACACGTGGCCTACATAAGGTCTTCATGCATGTACCCATGCCCTACTTTCTCATAGCCCACGTGTAAACACTAGATGAAGAAGTAACAGTAGTGTGTATGATTCCAAAATGTTTTTTGAGGCAGTCATCCTCTTCCCTGTCAGAAGTAATCCTTCTCAGGGGTTTTCTAGAACTCTTTCTAGTCTTTGTTGCTTGCAGTCTGTATCTTACGTTTCACCTCGGATTGGTTTGTTCTATGAAATTTTCCTTGATTTGTTTTCTTTTTCTATTAAAGTGAGTATCTAAGTCTTCAAGAGATTCTGGTTTTCAGTACCAGCAATCTCTACCTAGGCTGGCTTGCTTGGATTTTTGTTTTTGTTTCAGAGTTTTAGAGATACACACAGCCTGTATAAGGCTAGCACGCTTGTACAAGTGCTCTGACTTTACACAGCTCGCATGCACACGCTTCATGTTGAACTATAAGTTGTGTGCTTGAGGAGAAGTTTTTGTTGAAGGTGAGGCAGTCATCCTTTCCTTTAACAAGAGCTATACCTCTTAGTTTTTTGGGTCTCTGTCATAGTGGTCAGTAACTTAGGTTTGATTACAACAATAGATTTTTTTTTCATTTAGAAGTTTTCCTCAAAATTTTCTTTCATAGGGTTTTTAGATAAGTGTGAGAGTCCATTTTTAAAATTTTCTTATGTGTGATTTTTGACATGACTCTTTGTGCTCTGTGCTTAGGCCAGAAAGTTTTTCTTGGTTTTGACTTGTTGGTATTTTTCCTTTTTTTCTTTGTGAGCATTCAAATAAAAAAAAAACTTTTAATTTCTTTTGATTGGTTAAAAAGTGTTGTTTTTCTTTAGTAACCAGGGAAAAGTATTTTCTTTCATAAGTTCTTGATAGTTTACTTAGATCATAAGTACCTCGTAGTCGAGTGAAATCCTGCTTTGAGTTTGTTGTTCAAAGATCTCAGATAAATTTTTAAGTTTGAAAAGTTGTTTAAAGAAAAGTTTTTGTTTCTAGTTTTCTGTTCATTTTCCTTTTGTCTTTCAAACATCATTAGTTTCACTTTCATAGCCTTTGACGTAAGACAAGCCATAAAAATTAACACTAAATCTAAAATTCTTTATACTTTTATGTTTGTAGGGTCAACTAACTAGTTTAGGGTTAGGGCCTTGAATTAGGTTGGAGAGGAAACTCTTCAAGGAAATTAAAATCAAACATTGGAGTCTGATTTACGGAGTGTCAAAGTTCAGTATCGTGAAAGTTATCCAGGACCCCCCTCTAACACAAGGGATAAACAAGAGGTTGTGTGCGGAAAGGTAGCAGAGATAACCCCTCCAAAGCTGGACCAATCGTAGTGGAGAACACATATTGAGGGATTGTTTTTGGATTCCATCGATTGCATTTTCCACAGAGCTTTGAGGGTCTCAAATCTATTCGAGGTCCTCAGTTGTTTTCTGGACAACTTTCTTTCGATACCCTTGACAGGTTTCAGGCCCAATACCCTACTCATTGTGGTCTACCCAACTTTCAACTGTACCCGCCTGGTGATTATTCGCGCGCTGGAAACCTAGTTGCCTATATTCTTAGGGACATACACAGGTGATTGTGGGGGTATAACTCGGTACCTAGGATAGACATCAAGACACACTTTGTAGAGTATACCCAGAGGGTTCTTTCATGTTCGATTTTCACTTGCACCGGTAAGATTCTCTAGTATTGGTTGTTGTAACTGTTCTTCCAATTAGTTTAGTGTTTTCTTGTCTTATCTTGTAGGGATTTTTTAGTGTGTGTTGTTTTTGAACGAATAGATAGCCCAAGAGTGTCTTTATTATTCTCACACAGTAGAAGATCATAAGCTTCACCGGTCATGAAGGCTTCTTGGCCTATCACCGGTTACACTGGAGCCACCCCCGCCACCACTAAGGCCAAAGCTATACCAACAAGGGTCTTTTGAAGTGACCGGGTCACAAGAAATCATTCCCAAACAACATATAGAGGAATCGACCATTAGACCTTGGAGCGCAAGATTTTGGTCTAGTTGAAACCTCAACCACTGATCTTTCGGCAACCATCATCGTAGTGGTTCATCCTTATGAGTGCCAGATAGTGTCGCACACAGCAATTGAAAGAAATGTTGTTACACCTTCTGGAAATTCTTCAATTCCCACTTCGATTGTCACCACAGGAGAGTTTCCACCTCCTAACCCACCATCATTGGTCTAAGCCACCATGGTCTTGGGTGCCTCTACCTCGCACAGTGGTCCGATCCCATCTATGGCGGCGGCCACAACCCCTTTTCCACCAAGTGCGACAAACCCTCTATTCTCATGCGGGATGCCTAGTTCAGGTACAAGTCTTGTAGATTCCTACTCCACTTAACAGACTTCAGGTCTAGGGGCAGGGAGCTCTAACGCTCCTCTGCAGGGCCACATGGGGGGCACTCTTGCTCCTTTTAAATATTTCCCTTACAGGGGGGGTCATATACCTCATTCATCCCCTTCGCTTGGTGGCACGCATCAGTAATCCGTTGGGCCACCTGCACACCATAGTTTACTTGGAGCAGGGAGTCAAGGACCACCTTCACATAATATGTCAGTAGGTTTGACACCATTTTATTTGTTCGATGTGTTTTGTAAGAATTCCTTCTCGTCGTCTACTTTCCCGACTGGGGGAAACCTTGGTTTCAGACAACCTATTCCTATGCAGGGTACTATTCTCACACAGGGGGCAAACCCAAGAACTTCTTCTGCATCAGGGCCTTGGAATTATAGGCAGGGATTTGTTCCCTCATCTAGAATGTCGATCTGGGGAAATTCTTTCTGCAATCAATGGAACCCCGGACAAGGTACTATGCTTATCCCCATGGGGTCAGCATGGGGCAACCCTTCCCAAAGTCCTTCGAATGTAATGCATGCCCATCCATTTACATCCTATTTTGGGAATCAACCAATGATGTCTCCTCACATGCAGAATCCATACACTGGTCATGGCCATGGTTTTTACCACAACCTAAGCCAGCAGTCAAACTTTTCCTGGCAACCTGGTGCCAGTCAAACTCCAGGCACCTTTTTCCTAGGTTATCACCAACAACCCAAACTACCTTTCTCGGCAACCTTTCATTTACCAGATTTGACAAGGTTGTTGAATGACCCTATCTGTCATGATCCACGTTGGCCTCCTATGCCGACGAATTTTCCTTTGGACATACCAAAGTTAGAGGCCAAGACTAACGAAGATCCAGGCGATTATGTGACTACCTTCCACCATTGGTGCTCATCCAACTCATTGAAAGATGACTCCGTACAGTTGTGATTGTTTCAACGTACTCTCATTGGGTGTGCCACGAAATGGTACATTGAGATCGACCGCTCAAGATACTCTTCCCTTGGTGACTTGGCAATGGCCTTCCTAAACCATTTCCAATTACCTGTGAGATACAACGTTGGCACAAAATTGCTGGCAAATTTCTCACAAACAAAAGTAGACCATATCTCTGATCACATCCGAGAATGGAGACGCCAAAAGAGTTTAATTAAGGTACCAGTCCCACCAGCATTCCTACTTGATTGGTTCCTTAATTCTTTGGTCCCATAGTTATCCAAAGATGTCGCGACGTCGGGAGTATTTTCTGAAGAAGATGTCATCATGAGAGCTCAACAACTTGAGCTAATATATTCTCAAATTGGTTTATCATATGAGATCTTGCCAGATGCACCACGCTCAATACTTGATAAAACCAGACAGAGAGTTGGACCACATGCCAATGATATTGTTGGTTCATCATAAGCAACACCCGTTGAGCAACTGACGAATCAGTTGCAGCAATTGTCTATACAACACATAGCGGCCAACCAAACTATTGCTTTGGTTGCTCCCCCTACCAAAACATTGGATGTACACATAGTGCAATCGACTAATGCAAAGGCCACCCAGTAGCCTGAAGGAAATAAAAAACAACAAAATAAGGGTAAGGGGGATAAGAAACCCATTGATAATGCTAGCAGGGGAAATAATAAAAAACGAAAGGTGAGGTATCAGTGCAACTTGTGCGCGAAAGAACACCCGACCCATCTATGTCCTTGGCTTGCAAGAGCCCAAAAGTTTGTGATGCAGAAACAACCTTCTGTGTTAACCAATCCAATTCAACATGGGAAAAATCTAACACAAGCCTCTACAAGCACAGAAGGGGGTAGCCAAGGACCCTCTCCATCTTTGAACAACCCTGGATCCGTGAATGTATATATGGTGAAGGGTGATTCTTTTCTATCGACTAGAGCGCATGACTATAGTAAACCAAGCACTTCTAAGAAGGGAAAAGAAGCTTAACTCCCATCTCTTCCTCTACATATTGAGAATACTTTAGGCAAAAGAATGACATGCATCCTAGAAGGTGAATTCAAAAAAGTTTCTCATAACCCAAATGCAAGGGTCTCCCAGAACTATTATGTGGTGGAAAATTTATCTCAAACCCCTTGTGTGATTTCCTCTTTGGAGGTCCTCCAAAGCTTCCCTTCCCAGAGGAAAGCTTTGCTAACCTCTCTAGGATCTACCGAGACTTGTAATCTGGGTACCATCATGCTAGATACAACTGACTTAAAACCTCATCTGCCATACCATGTAGTGCTTCATATAGTAGTGGCTTATCCCATGAAAACTTGTACTCACAATATTTTCCACATGGTGGTTGATGAGGGTGCCTCAACATGCATTATGTCATTGGCATGTTGGAAGGCCATTGGCCAGCCTGTTTTGTGTCCGCCACCCACTCTTCTCACTTCTTTCGATGGTCATTCATTTCAACCACATGGTATCATTCCCTCTTTTCTGGTGCAGTTAGGAGGAAAGACCATGTGTGTCGAGGCAGAGGTATTCGATGTGCCCCTCGACTATAACCACTTGTTAGGGAGGAGTTGGACTTATGCCATGCAAGCTGTGGTTGCTACAGTTTTCCGGCTCTTGTTGTTCCCACACAAGGGTTGGATTGTGACCATCGATCAATTGTCTTTCTCCAGACCTGACCCTTCATTGGAGGCATCCAGGGTCTTGATTATTGATAATCCTCAACCAGGGGTGGTCAATGTAGGGGTTGGTGTTTTCTGATATTTGATGGGTACCTTCGCTTACTCGCCCCCTCAAGGCGATATCAATTTTATATCCACTCACAATAAGGCTGATATTTTTCAAGTTTCGTCGTTTAGCACGACTTACTTCGACGATCCGTGGATACTTCCTTCCCCATCAGCCACGATGGATGGGACAAGGCACACAAGCATGTCCATTCCCTTGTCCGTAGTTGAAGTAGCGTACTCTTCAGTCCAACAAACTTCAGCCAATACAGATCCAACTCCTACACAAGAGTTCGATCCACTTCTAGAGCCTGTTTGGGCTCAGGGTTCTCTCACTGACACCGATTCATTAGACTCAATCTTTCCCTCTGAAGAAGCAATCATTGAGGCAATGACTAGTCCAGACAAACCCTGGGACGATCTTCATCACAGATCTTACTTCCTTCGAGAGTTAAGCCAAATTGAAGCAGGGGAATTCACTTTGACTATGACTGAAGATAGGTGTTGTCCTATCAATCCCTTGGCTACTCTTGATGTTTATGCCAAGGGTAATATGGCAAGTATCACTAAAACGGTACCTAAAAATATCCCCAAAACCCCTAGCGTCGTAGACAATATTTTCTTCGGAGCATACTGCTCCCCCGAGGAGATACCTGGCATCGACCCACAAAGTGTTGATCATGAGCTAACTTTGTCGATTTTCAAGCTCGCTTTGAGATTCGAAAGAAACATCCAGCGAGACTACATTTATTATTTTCGATCTCATCCAGATTAACTGAGAAAAGTAACCTCTACAAGTCTTCTTTTAAGCCCTTTTTCAGACCCTCTAAACATGAAAATATTGTTGAGCGATCTTATGGCCCTTCACGCTCGTTAAACTGAAATTTGAAGTCACATCTGTATAGTGATAGTTTACGCCTTTTTTGGTCTGGAGGGTCAACTGTACGAACAAAGGTATACTCTATGGAACTTCATTTCTCTAAAAGAGTACTCTCAAGTATCATTTTAACCCTTTTTCGGGCCTGAGGGACTAAATTTACGAAAAAGGAATCCCCATAGAGTCCATAGTTAAGCTTTTTTCAGACTCCCTAAAATTGAAAAGATCGTCGAGTGACATTATTCTTTCACACTCGTTAAAATGGTCTAGAAGAACATTCCTGACAGAGTCCATAGTTAATATTTTTTCAGACTCCTTAAAAATGAAAAAATGGTCAAGTGATCTTGTCCTTATCACACTCGTTAAAATGGTTTTGAATAGATTTCTTGTTGGTGCTAGTTTACCCCTTTTTCGAACCGACTAAACTACCTTCGAAAAAGGTAGCCCAAAGGAGTCTCCTTTTACATTTTTTCAGACTCCCTAAATATGAAAAACCACCAAGATTACCTTCTTTGAGCTCGTTAAACTTACATCGAAGGATGTTACCATTGTGTGTTTTGTTAACCGCATTTGTATACCTATGTCTTTGGTCTAAATGTCGGCTCGATGTTGCTCCCAACTGAACCATTTGAAGCATACCTTATACGCAAGCCTTGTAGCACTTTGCCTCTACGTCTTAACACCCTTAGCCCCCGGAGGATTTTTCCTGAGTATCATTATTCTGAGCATCAATATTGTCCTTGCACCTTGAACTTGTATGTTTGTAACACTCGTTCCTCCATTGTAACGTAACATTCCTTTATTCTTTTTTCCAAAATCATTGAAAAAGACAAAATATCAAATATACCCCAAAAAGAGGAAGGGAAAAGTATTTTCTTTATTGGCAGCACAATAAGTTTCCCTTGGATAAAGCACATATGTATGTTTTTTCATCAATCTATGGGATGTAATACGAACTTAGGAATTTGTTTCTCGCTACATAGAGTTGTGTCCTCCTCTGTTTAGTTATTCTTCCAAACATATGGAGAGTTTGTGTTGCCTCCTGCTTCATAAACTTATGATTAATTCCATGCTGCCTAAGTATCATCATCTGTCATGTTGTTGTCCAAGGGAAGTTTCTACCAAGCCTGATTTGACCCCTCTACAGTTTGTCTCTTTCCCTCATACCTGGCCATCCTGAACGTCCAATCAAGTCCTTTTTTGAAATCAATGAAGCCTTCATTCTGATCATCAAGATTCTCTAGTCCATGACTGACGAGCCATCGAAGACCTCTGGGTACTAAATTCGTACACTCATAATACACTCCTACTCGAGTTTTGAATATTTTGAAGTTGTTTCTCGAGCTCTGAGGACCTCATCTCCCACCATCAGGCCTTATCAACTTTTGAGAAGATGGATACTCTACATGTATATATTTTTGATTTCGAGATGTAGCTCCACTGTGTATTGTTCGCAGCTGCAATTTATATAGTGATATGACATGGATCAACAGTGTATTTGATTGTTATCCATGCGTTTATTCTATCCCGAGCATAGGTATGCCTGCCTCGGTGAGACAATTGTTATTTTTTGCAGACGATGCCTCCCGATTTCTGGTTCCTGGGCTCACTTGTTTGGCACATCAGTAAAGATTGGTAATGTATTTAGGCCATCATATGCTCATCTGACCTCACACATTAGGGGGCATTTGTTATAACTCTAAGTTGCACCATGCATGCTTACCTGGCATCAGGCCATCTCAGATCCTTTCTTTGCCAAAAAACTACTGAACAACTCTTTAAAAAACCTCTTTTACAAGGGCCCACGTGCCCTACTCCATTACTGCACGCGTGTACATGCTAGCTTACCTCAAACATCCCACGTGTACCTACAAAAGTATAATCATGTTTTCCTGTGATTTTAATGAAAAACTGAGAACACAGACTGGATGGAAACTTACCTTCATTTATCTGAGTTTAGGGATTATTGTTCATATGCTTGAATTGTTATCAATTGATTTGAATGAAAGATACAATTCCCTTCAACAATGAATTGATGATTTAGAAATAATCTTTTAGAAAACAGAAACAAAACACACAAAATAAAAAGAACCAAAAAAAAAAAATTAAAATATTTACAAGGGGGTGGATCTAATTTTCTCAAGTGAAATACTTTTTTAGAGATTGTCCATTGACTAGAAAAGTGTCTAGATGTCACTATAAATTGTGTATCTGAAAATAACTAGGACCCAATTTTTCATAAATCACAAAAGGCCCCAGCCACAGGTTTTGCAACTTGGTATGTTCTCCTTTATTCTCGTGATTTGTGTCCCATTTGAGGACCAAATCCCCTACATTAAAATTTATTTTAGAGGATGAAATTGTATCGAACCAACTCTTTACCATTTGTTGATGTTGATCCAATTTTTGTTTTGCCTGCATCCAATTTTCTAGAGGAGGATGCTCCTCTTCTTGAACTTTCTACGACAATTGCAGAGAAGGAAGAAAGACATGAGGGGGGAGGATGGCTTCTCTTCCATAAACGAGGAAGAAAGGAGAATTACCAATGGATGATTTTGGATTTACCCTATTAGCCCAAAGTGTTTTCTACAACACATTGTGCCAATTCTTGTGGTTTTCGAACACTGTCCTTTTTATAATCTTGATCAGATTCTTATTTGTTGACTCAGCAAAACCGTTCCCTTGAGGGTAATAGCTAGCATAGTACTTTAGTTTAATCCATTTTTCCAGAGCAAAAGAATTCATATCTAGGGAAGTAAAATAATAAGCATTGTGAAAAACCAGACATTCAGGAATTTTGAATCGAGTGATGATATGGGAGTTCATAAATGACACTACTTGATTCGTATTGACCACTTTTAATGGTAAAGATTCAGACCATATCCTGAAATAGTATGTTTTCATGGGAATGTATTTATGTTTTTCTGAGGAAGGGGGATTGATTAGTCCTATAATTTCTAGGCCCCATTTCTAAAAAGGTGTGTCTGTTGTAATAGGCTGCAAATGAAAGTGGCTTTCTTCACCCGCCCGACAGCCTTTTGATAGATTATACACTTATGGCACAGAGTATGATCATATTTAAAAAAGGTAGGACAATAGTAGCCACCCACTAGCACTTTGTGGGAAGTGGTATCTCCACCAAAATGACCCTCGGCATCACCGGAATGAAGTTCAGCCCGCACCCTTTCATATTCCTCTTTTTCTAAACAACGCAGAAAAACATTGTCAAAATTCTTTCGAAATAATATATCATTAATTAATTGGAAATATGCAGACTTAAGACTTAGTGATATTTTGTTTTTTGGTCAAGATTACGAGAAGCAGTTCTATGCAGCAAATAAAATATGATATTCGCATACCAAGAGTTGGTCATAGTTTGTGCACAACTGATTTGTTTTTCATTCTGTTGATTTACAGTTGATGTATTTATTGGATTTTCTGACTTTTCAACTGAATCAGCTACCAATTTACAAAGGCCTTGACCTCTAACGATTTGTTCAGGTACTACTTCAAGGTAATATTATTGAAGTGATGTCATCCAATTTGCCCTTTTCTCTCCCATCTCTTTATTCACTAACAGATTTCTGACAGCAGGGTAAAGAACAACAATTTTTATCCTAGATTTTAACAGGTAAGACCTGAAATGTATAACAGCTTTAAAAACAATGTATGCTTGTTAATATACCATTGGGTAATTTAGTTTTTCTCCTTTGAAGGAAGAGCTCATAAATGATATGGATATCTCATTACTTTCATCATTTTTCTATGTAAGCATAGCAGCATAAGATCTGTCAGATGTAAAAGTATATAATGTGAAATCCTGGGAAAAATCAAGGCTCATCAAGGAAGGTGCTTCGATTATGGTTTTTCTAATAGAATTGAAATCTTGATCTTCTTGTGATCCCCATTTGTATAAGACATCCTTTTTTATCAAGTTTTGTAGCAGTCTAACCATCTCAGAAAAACTTGAAACAAATCATTTGACAAAATTAATTTTACCCATAAAGGATTATATGGCCTTTTTGGAAGAAGGTGGGGGAAGGTTAGCAACATCTTGGGTTCTCTCAGGGTCAATTACCATTCCATATTTAGAAACTATAAACCCAAGCAATTTCCCTTGTTTTACTGCAAAGACTGATTTTTTAGGATTGAGTATAATGTCGAACTTGCGACATTGTTCTAACAAAGCCCTAATATGGGACAAGTGGTCTTTCTTTTTCTTGGAAAAGACAGTGACATCATCTATATAGACCATAACTAACTGATTAATAAGGCCACAAAAATCAATGTCCATTGCTCTCTGGAAAATGGCACTAGCATTTAGCAATCCGAAAGGCATTTTTATGTATGTGTAGGTGCCCCATGGGGTACAAAAAGTGATTTTCAGCTAATCCGAAAGAGACATAATTACTTGGTTATAACCTGAGAAACCATATAATAAAGATAATCTTTCAGAACCAGATACTTGTTGCATAATTTGTTCCATTGGAGGAACAAGGTAATTGTCTTTATTAGAGGCTCGACTTAAATTGTGAAAGTCGACACAAAGTTGAATTTCTCCACTCTTATTCCTTTCCAAGACTAAGTATTCAGTGTGATGAATAGGAAAAATGATCTTGGCAGTAAGAAATTTATTTATTTCTTTTTTTACGGTGGGTTCTAATTTAGGAGGCATTTTCCTCAATTTTTGTTGAAACGGTTTGGTTTGTGGTTTCATAGGAATTACATGTTGTATTATGTTTGGTTCAAAAAAATTTAGATCATCGTATGTCCAAGAAAACACATATTTGAATTCTTTGAACAATTTTATAAAATCCTATTTTTATTGTTCAGAACACCCTTTTCCCAGATTGATATTTTGAGGATGATCTTGCGTTCCTAAATTGACAATTTCATACAACAATGAGGAACTATTTGTTTTGAAATTGACTACCCCTCTAAACTTGTCATGTAGGTCATAAAAATTTTCTAATCTAAAAACAGATTTGGGGATAGAGTTTACCAACTCGTATGATGATTCTACAGATCGAGGATCAGATATTACCATGAAATCTCAGAGGTTTTCGTTAGTAGTGCTTTCATTGATTACTGCATCGTGGAAGGTGTCTTCCATATGTAAAAAATTGATTATCTATTGATCATCATAGAATACTCACTAGTTTGTTGTGTTGTCAGGAATTGATGGCCTAAATAACAATTCGACCAAAGATGCATTAGGAGAAAGACCTTCAACAGGAAATAATTTAGAAGCAACATTAGCTAGTAAATCATCTTCTGAATTACTCGACCTAGGAATGGAATGTATATTGAATGCTATAAATTTGTGTATTAATCCCCATATCTTAGTTTGGTAATTATTCAAATGTGGTGACAAACAATGTATTTCATTTCTTACCTATTTGACTATGATTTCAGAGTCACCGAATACTATCAATTTTTGT
>WSFP011533663.1:0-11930 GCA_009831015.1 Picea engelmannii
ACGGTTGCGATTGAATCGCAATATCGCGTTTCGCGATTTCGGGGTTTTCATTGACGAGTGATTTGGACATTTCAAAGTCCCGAACCCCGATCCGTACAGAGCTGTGATCAACGGTCCTGGTGTGATCTTGCATTAACGGTTGCAATTGAATCGCAATATCGCGTTTCGCGATTTCGGGGTTTTCATTGACGAGTGATTTGGACATTTCAAAGTCCCGAACCCCGATACTCTGCTGACGTCACACGTGGTTTGACACGTGTTAAATTTTGCCACGTGTCATTCTGATTTGTGACTTACATATGTCTGAATTGTTGAATCTTCCTGCCACCTGTCATTACCTGGTTGTGCCATGTGTCCCTAGCTGACGTGGACTACTGTCGTGAATAAGATTGACAGTCTAGATCTCATGTTGATCTGACGGTGCAGATTCAGTCGGGATTTCGCATATCGCGAAATCGGGATTTTCGTTGCATTGTTTTCTTTGCATATTAAAACCCCGATCCCCAAAACTCCGATGAAGCCTCTTGCTTACAAGTGGATGGTCCCGATCTCTGCTTGACTTAACGGCTGTGATCAAATCGCGAAATCGCATATCGCGATTTCGGAGTTTTCGATGTCAAGTGGATTGGACATTATAAACTCCCGATCCCCGAATCTCCGATGACTTATCTCCTTCGCAACTTCTGCAGATCTGACGGTTGTCGGCCTTTCGGGAAATTTGAATGGAATCCAATGGTCACTGGATCTCCGTCTTCCTTCTTCTCTCTAAGCTCTTGCTGCGCGTGAGCTCTTACATCCGAATCCCCAAGGGGTTTTATCCTTCATATCCTGCCATCTCCGCTGTTGCCATCAATGACAACAACCATCAACACACATTCGTTGCTTGTTCAATATTTTCCAACATATTCTACAACATCATAAGGAGAGAGAGAGATAAACATCATCAACAACATCTGGAACACTGACTAGCATATCTATAAATCATCGTAAGTTTTTCTAATCATCAATATCATCAACAACACAACACAAAGGCTAGAGCATCATCAACATCAACACTAGGCTGAGAGTCTTCAGCACAAAGCTGGAATCACAACATGAAGCTGGCTACACAATATCATCAGCATGAAGCTGTCATCACAGCACGAGACTGGAAACACAACATCATTAGCACGAAGTTGTAATCACAACATGAGTCTGGTAACACATCATCACAACACGAGGCTGGAAACACATCATCAGAGCGCGAGGCTGGCACACCATCACAACACGAGGCTGGAACATCATCACAACACGAGGCTGACACCTCATCAACATGAAGTTGGCATCATAGCACAAGGTTGGTAGCACAACACTACTCCCCCTTTCGAGGGAGGTCCTTTCGGACTACACCAAGCTTTTCTAAAAAGTGCTCAAAATTTACATGAGATAGAGGCTTGGTCAACACATCAACAACCTTCTCATCCATGCTAACATACTCAAGATTTATGGCTCCCCTCTGCACCATATCACGGATGTAATGATATCAGATCTCTATGTGTTTTGACTTGTCATGGAACACATGGTTCTCTGTCATATTTATGCATATTTGGTTATCACATAGGATCATGGTTGCTTCCATATCTAGATCGAATAGACCTGTCAACAACTTCCGAAGCCATATGGATTCACAACTGGCATAACATGCAACAATGTATTATGCTTTTGTCGTGATGAGAGAAATGCGTGATTGCTTCCTACTCTACCATGAGATCATGGTTGACCCCAGAATGAAATAACATATTGAAGTGCTCTTTCTGTCAGAGACACTTCCATCCCAATCTGAATCAGTATAACCACTTAGTATGAATTAATGATCTCCATCATAATTGAGACCACACTCTATTGTACCCTTAAGGTACCTCATCACATGTTTTGCAACAACCAGGCGAACACGTCTGGGTTCTACCAGAAACTGACACAAGGTGTTCACAAAAAAACATATATCTGGCCTGGTGTTCATTAAATACATCAACGATCCAATGATCTGTCTATATAGTGTAGGATCAATCAATTCCGACGAGGTGTCAACCAAGAGCTTCAACTTTGTTTCCATGGGTATATTCATGGAATTTCACTCCAACATATAAAATCTCTTCATTATTTCAACTGCATACTTCCCTTGGTTAAGGAATATCCTCTCTGGGCTCTGCCAGACCTCAATACCTAAGAAATAATGCATTAAGCCAAGGTATTTCATCTCAAATTCTGCAGCAAGCTTCTTGTTACATTCAATGATGAGATTTTATTCTCCAGTTAATAATAATCCATCCACATACAACAACAATATAACAGGATCATCATTCATAACCTTGAAGTAAAGGTTAGAATCATCTTTACTCTTGGTAAAGCCCAATCTTGTCAGAAAACTGCCAATCCTTCCATACCAAGCTCTAGGAGATTGCTTCAATCCATACAGAGCTTTTTTCATCTTTCACACATGAGTCTTCCTATATTTAACTTCAAATCCTTGAGTTTGTTCTATATACACTTCTTCTTCAATGACATCATTCAAGAAGGCAATTTTCACGTCCATCTAGTGTAACTTCCACTTCATCTTAGCTGCAAGGGCTATGATGGTTCTGATTGAAGTGTATCTAGCTACAATAGCAAATGTATCTTCATAATCAATGCCTTCCTTTTGAGAAAATCCATGAGAAACAAACCTTGCTTTATATTTCTCAATACTTCCATCAACAACATGTTTTATTTTGAAAAAATCCATTTGGAAGATACCACATCCTTGCTCTTTCGTATGGGAACTATTTCCCATACATCATTCTTTATGATGGATTGGTATTATTCTGTCATGGCATATTCCCATTCTTTCTTCTGAATGGATTCTTCAAATCGGGTAGGCTCATTCTCTAAGAGATCACACATCAAATCCATATAACTGGAGAATGGCTTTGGTTTCTTTACTTGTCTCATGGTTCCATCGGGGACACTATACTTCTCTCCATATTGAATAAGTTACCTTTCCCAAGCTAGCTTTCTCTTGTGGGAGATTGACATATGGGTAGGTTCTTGATATTCTATTATGTCATGGTCTTCTAGAATCTCCTCATCAGGGGAAGCTATGACTTCCTTCACTGGTTCTGCAACTCTGGGAGCTACAGGTTCCTCTTCATATACTTCTTCAAGTTGGAATCTTCTTGATTTATTGAGCACTACATATTCATCAAAGGTTACATCCCTACTGATCTCAATATGATGGTAACTTGGTATATAAAATATGAATTCCTTGGAGACCTCACAATATCCAACAAATATTCCCTTCTTTCCTGAGGGGTCCAGTTTGGTTCTCTTCTCTTTTGGAATATGTACAAATACTGGGAAGCCAAATATTTTGAGATGGATTACTTCTGGCTTATTTCTGGAGAACATATCTTTAGGACCCTTAAACAAAAGTGCACTATGGGACAATCTGTTTTGTATATATACTGTTATTTTTGTTGCTTCTGCCCATAAGTACATTGGAAGATCTTGATCATGGATCATGGTCTTCACTGCTTCCATTATAGTTCTGTTCTTTCTTTCTTCTACACAATTTTGTTGAGGATTGTAGGTAGTGGTGAGATCCCTCTTGATCTTGACATCTTTGAAAAAGTTTCCAAACTCTTTTGAGGTGTATTCTCCTCCATTATCTGACATGAGTATCTTGATATTTCTTTCAGAAAGATTCTCTATCAAGGCTTTGAATTCCTTGAATTTACTAAACACTTCATCATTTGATTTCAAAAAGTAAACCCAGGTTTTACAAGAATAGTCATCAATAAAAGATACATAGTATACATACCCACTGATGGAGGATGATGGAATTGGGCCACACACGTTTGAGTGAATGAGCTCTAAGACTCCTTCTGCTTTAATATCTCTCTTTGGAAAAGGGTTATTGATGTTCTTTCCTTGTACACATCCATTGCACACCCCATCATGGTCAACCTTGAGTTCTGGTAGACCTATGACTTCCTTCCTTACATAAGGTAATTCCTTGTAGTTGATGTGGGCTAATATTCTATGCCAAATTTCACATGGATTCTCAATGAAGTGGGTCATTGCTGCTTCTGAGTGACCCTTCTTCTTTTCCAATAACAATTGCTTCTTCCATGGTTTTTCCTTTGGCCCACATAAGGACTTATCCATCTATGAAGGAAACTTTGAAGCCTTTCTTTTCTAAAGCTGATATGGAGAGTAAGTTCTTTGTCAAACCTGGTACATAGAGTACATCCTTCATATTCATTGGGGTCCCTGAATTAACATTGTAATTTGATTCTCCTAATCCCTTGATAGGGTATAGATAATCATCTCCAAGTGTAACTTTATAAGAAAACTTCTTTTCTGGAAGGTGAGAGGGAATTTATCTTTGACCTATCATGTGATTGTAAGCACCACTATCAATGAGCCAAGTGATCTCACTAGGTGATACTGATCCTGAGAGGGAAGAGATTAAGACATAGTCTTCAATTTGTTATTTTATCATCTTTGTGGGTGGCTCTTCATCTTCAACTACATGGGCATGGTACCTCTTGTTTTTCTTCTTGTATTCTTCTCGTCTATATGGACAATGTTTCGCAATATGTCCCATCTTGTCACAATGGTAACATTGTTAGGATGAGAAATATTTTTCTCTTCTTTGTCCTTTCTGAAAATTTTGGAATCTCCTTGGTTGAGATTCTTTATGTATGAATTTGTTTTGGGGGTGAGACTCCTTATGAATTTATTTCTGGAAGTAAGACTTCTTTCTTCCTCCATTAGTGTGAGTAGCTAGGGATTGATCTTCATCTCTTGATATCAAAGCTTCTTAATTAGCTACTCTTGATTCTTCTTGAACACATTCTTCCCAAAGACTGTCAAATTGTAGTTTATCTTTTATGGCACAAATAGATTGGATGAATGCATCCCAAGGTATTGTGAGACCATTAAGGGCTATCATTATAAGTTTGTCTTCATCTATAGTATCTTCAATTGCTTCTAGTTTTTCTTTGAATTTTGATATTCTGGAGAAATATTCCTGGATTGTTTCTCCTTTCTGCATCCTTGTATTCTCGAGTTGAGTCCTTAGATTCATCTTACGATTTATGTTATTTCCTTGATATAATCTGGTTCGGGCATCAAACATTTATTTTGGAGTATTCTTTGAATACACTTGAGGAATCAAGTGATCTTTGATAGAATATGCAATGATTCTTTTGGCCCTAACTGTTTCCTTTTGGTGTTTTGCTTTAGCTGTAGCATCGATGAGTACTGGTACAAATTATTTAATGAATATTGCTAGGTCATTCTCTTAAAGAATGATTTCAATCTTATACTTTCAGGCACGGAATTTTTTCCACACCTTCTAGCTTGTCAAAAATCTTAGTGCTTGCAGACATCTTTTACTTGGAGTTGGGAAAATGACCAAAAAATGAAAATGCTCAGAATTGAATTTTGAACTTACCAGGAGGTACGCTTGGCTGAGGCGAGTAGCCTGGTGTGGTTAGATTTCAAAAAATCCAAATTTCCCCCCTTCAAACTTGACCAACGGATTTCTGGACTGGTGCCTCTGGTTTTCTGGTACTTTTGGTTTCCTGGTACTTCTGGTACTGGTGAAAACTAGGGTTTCACTTTATGGGAGTTCTATCCATTGAAAAGGTGCGCTGAAGGTGCCAAAGGGTTCCTTGGGCTAGGGCACACTTTTCTAGATGACTTTTGGGCTTAAATTCTTCTTCAATAAAAATACCTAATTTTCTTGTACGATAACAATGACACTTTTCTTTTTCCTGTGAAAGATGCTATCTTCAGCTGAGCTTTGATACCATGTTAGATTTTAAGCTATTATTAGGTTTATTTTAAATTTACTAGATAACCATAGCATAGAAAGGATCAATGAGAGAAACACAATCAGAAGAGACACATCATTTATCCTGGGAAACCCTCATGGGGGAGAAAACCCAAGAAAAAATTCCTTAATATAGATAGCCAATACAATGCCAAGACAATAAACCAAACACTAGATAATATCCTCTCCCAAGTAATGCGCCTCTCTCTCTTCCTTCTTCTCCAACTGCAGCTACTGAACTTGCGGTCTGGATGATTGAATGAGTGAGTGAACAAATCGGGCATTGGATTCCTTTATTTATACAAACTGGCAAGTGTTGAAAGGAGATGTCTCTTCACTGGAAGGGCCGACTTCTCTTTCTGGGTGGTTAGAACCACTTTAATTTGTCTGGGGGCTGACTTCTTAATTTGCATATTACAATTAGGGTTTGACCAATCAACAAAAGGGGATTTGGTCATTTTTTTTGATTGGTCATTTACAATTCCTGATATGATCAATCCACAAAGGGGATTTATCTAATGAATAACACATCAATAATAAATAGAATACTCTTTGCAGTTACAATATTTCAACATTTTTGACTAGCTTGTGGAAAATGATGGACACCAAATTGAAGAGGAGCACTGATTTTCATCCACAGACTGACGGACAAACAAAGGTGGTAAACATAACAGTGGTACTTTTTCTTCGAGGCTACTGTAGCAAGCATCCTAAGTTATGGGATGAAAATATACCCTATGTACAACATGCTTATAACCAATCTTTACATTCATCCACTCAAAGTTCACCTTTTGAGACGTGTTTTAGGTACCTACCAAAGGTTTCTTTGGACTTGATGTATGGGAAAGATGTCGATGTAAATGTAGCCCACAAGTTCATTTGGAGGATCCAACAGATACACCAGGAAGTCATGGAACAGTTGGAGAAGATTCAAGCACAACATAAATCTTGGCATGACAAGCACATTGTTGATCATCAGTTCCAGGTTGGAGACTGGGTATGGATTCATATCGACAAGAAACAATTAAAGGGTGAAGGAAAGAAACTCAAGCCTATTTTATATGGACTCTTCAATATCTTGGATAAAAGCGACACTAATGCTTTTCATTTAGATATTCCATCGTATGTGCAGATTTATTCAGTTGTGAATGTAGAGAACTTGAAACTTTTTGAGCCTCCCATGATCATGGATCAGGATGAGGAAGTTTCAATACCTTCAGTTGATGAGTTTTCACCTGATTACTCAGATGAGTTATAGAAATATATAATCCTAGACAGAAGGACAAGGACTCCACGTAGGGGTGATATTGATTATCTTTGAGTAGGCTTAAAGGGCACACATCCAAGCAAGGCAAAGTGGATTGAGAAGGATAAAGTGAGGGGACTCTTCCCTCACTTACTAGTTGATTGATGAAAGATTTTGGTGGTCCAAAAATCTCTTAGTGGGAAGGTGTGATCCAAAAAGGATATAGAGAAGGTTAAGAACAACTCAGAATGTGCAGAGGCAACTCATGATGCTCAGAATGGCTTCAACAGACAAAGAAAGGGAAAAAAAAATCAAAGTTCCCAAAACTCAATGAAAAGGGTATGATCGTGAAGAGTGCATCACAAGATTTCTAATGGCACAAATGGATGGTCAAATAGAGTTACAGATAAAAAGTTATAAGTGGTCAAAGTTCATGTCAAACTAGGTCAAAAAGTCAAAAGGTCAAGGTGACACATGGCACCACTGCAAGGGTGACACGTGGCATGTTGGTACAACTTAAATGTCACAGTGATGAGTTTGCATGGGATGACATGTGAAGGTCATACAATTCTGATGGCAGACACATGGGAGAATTAAGTGATGACAAGTGTCAATTTTATTGAGCAAATGATATGGTGCCACATGGCCCAGTCATGGGATGCCACATGGCACCCCTCCAGTGGTTGGTGTGTGTAAAATTTATATGACTCCATATGAGTCGAACCCTTGACCTCCTCTATCCCAAGGGACTCACACCTCCACACTAACCAACCTTCCACTCTTTAGTTATTGTTTATAATATGACGCAAATTGTATTTAAGTAGACTAATGTTTTGAATGGGGGGAGAAAAGGGCTAGGCCTTCGTCCCAACCCTTGGTTATGTGTTATCCCATATAAACACAACATCCTCCAATTTCGGGGTTTATTCCAACTTCCACTATATATAGCCATCTGCTAACTATTCACCAAATATATGCACCACCTAAAACCACCACCAGAATCTCCGCAGATTTTGGCAGAGCCCGCCTAAATTTGTTGTAACTGTTTTCCAAAAAAAGGGGAGGCTCATAGGATTCGACCTCGGGACCTCTGCTAACTAAAAAAATTAATATAGCATCCACCTACCAGTATTCCAACCGTCTCTTTATTGCTTAACCACCTAAGTTTTTTATAAGAAGGGGGCCTCCGGTTAGTGTTCGGGACAAGACAAAAGAGAGGAGAACCGAGTGCGTCCGTACAGACTTTGTAAGGACCAGGAAACACAATTCAAGATTTTCCAGTCATTTATTGCATAAGAAGGGCACAAAAACCAAGGCAAAGGTGTCTCTTGGGCCTGAAAGTGTCAGATTCATATTGAGGCATGGAGACAATCACTTTTAGGTAATTTGATGCCATGAACGTAGTGGTGATGTTAGTTTTATGATCTGAGCAAAACTTCTATAGCTTAACTCCAGAATGAGGTATACTTAAGTATTTTTCCCAATTCTTTTGTGGATTTAATAAAAATACCTAGCCATTTGAGAGCAGGACTCAGAGACGTATTCCACCAGGGATGAACTCCATTATCAAGTTTTTTGTTCATATCGCATGCTTATGTCTCTTTCCTTTTGAGCTTTTCCTTCTTTATGGTGTACTTTTGTTTATGCTCATTTAATACAATTATTTAATAAGTCACCTGACGAAAAGATCCTGGATCATTATGTTTCGAAGCCCTTAGGTTGCATACATGGAGTGTCAAGAGACTACATGACCAACAATCCCATTTTGCACAGATGGAAACCCCTCTCACCACCACAGATGGTCACATATTTATAGATGGCATCCACCACATCAGTTGGATTTTGGAAGGAAGTGGGCCTTTCTCAATGAGGTACAAGTCAGTATTATGGTTAGAATTATTTCAATATTTAACCCAATTGAGTATGATGTGTCTTATATTTCCCTAGATTTCATCATATATGCTTGGAAAATATGCCTTTTTCCCTGCTTCACCTTGGTGGTTGACATTGTGCCCTAGTAACTGGTTTTCCCTTGGGGATGGTTTTTATACTAGGAACTCCCTTTAAGAGTCATTGTACCATTCCCGACCATACTTACCACTTTCCATCATTATTCAATCCATTTCCTTATCTCTTGGTATTTTAGGGTGTATTGACCCAAGAAGGGGTTGTCCCTCATTCTATGGGAAGAAGGGGATAAAGGCCCAGAAGGATTGATATTGGGTAAAAGATAAAAGCCTTGTATGAACCTTCTATATGCTTCGCCAAGGGATCACCCAAGAAAGAAATGAAACACTTACATTTGAGTAAAGGGGACCCACAATATAATAAATAATGCTTAAAAGGTTAGTTGAAGGATAGGAGGTCTCATCACGAGATGACCTATCATGTCCATGAATATCTAGTCGTATGAAATTGCCATCATCTAGTCACCAAATCGAGGCCATGGCTCTCAGTTGCATGGCTGAGAGAAAGGGGGTCTCATCAGGATAAATCCTTCTCATTTCCACTAGGTTTTTATGGGTGACATTTCCATTATCTACTCACCACACCAGGGCAGTGACCTTCAACCTCTCCTTAAAATTATGAAAGCATGAAAGAATGTAAATTAATGTGATAGGAAAAAGTGCATTGCGGATGAAGGTAGCACACACCCTTTACAAAGGAACCTAAGAATGAGACACTATGAGCCCTTGTATGTCATTAGCCCTATGCCCATTGAGTCTTGACCCCAACCACTTCATCCACTTTACATGGATTAGAGAGGGTTTTCTTGGAAACTCTCCTTAACTTAGGGAAAAATCTACCTAATAGGACACCTCGTCAACCCTCCCATATTCAAGCTTGATAAGTTGCATAGTTTCCTTGAGAAATTAATTGTTTGATATAGTGATATTTGATGCACATTCTTAGGTGGCTCATTTATTTATTGGATTCACTTATCATGATGTTATGACTTGAGATCCTTGGAGGGCGTGCTCATTTGTCTTTGTAGGACCTAGTTGGTGGATATTTTTGTGAGAACATGCCTAGCTTGGGCTTCCATGGGGCTACAATCCCAAACGTTGGATGAAAAGGGTCCACATGTTGGATAACAGAGATGAAATATTGAAATCCTAGAGGATAGTTGGATGGACCTAGCCCATGCTTCACTTTCCAAACAATTTTCCTAGGAGAGACAAAATGTCACCTCCTAGGGTATGACATCACTTTTGGGGGATATGGTTTGGTGGTGATGTAGCCACTCATTGACACATGGATGATTTAAGGAGAAGAAGGTATTCACCATGAAGATATTTTCTAGATTCTTGACATGTGGCCTTTGGGGCTTCTCCAACACCAACGACTTATTCTAAATGGAAAAACATCCCCTAAAGGGGATACATCCATGTAAAATTAGGGCTTTATTTCTGAAAAAGTGAAAATTTAAATGAATTGTTTAATATTACTTTGTCAAAGTGGGAGATATTAGGGTTTTTGACCCCTATTCTTGTGGTTTACCCCTTAATTTATGGACTACTCACCTTAGTGATATTTTGTATAAATAAGAGATCAATATAAGATCTCATTTAAACATAAATTTCCCTCTTGTGAGAGGACTTGGATCTGAAATTTTCGCTACACTTGGTATATTTGTCTCTTGTCCACTTGTTTATGGCTATCTCTTGTGAATGGTTGATGGAGGAGTGAGGTGCTAGCCTTGGAGGAATGCTTTCTAGCTTTTATAGTGGATTATGTTAGCATATTTCTTGATTTTGGTATGGTGTTTTAATCTTATGCTTTCACTTTTTCAAGTCAAGTATTGTTGTTCTAGGATGTAAGTGGGAAGTAAGAGAATTTACACCCCCATTCTAGTATCCATCATTTATTTCTTAAAGTTCATTGATGTTGCGAGTGTTTGTTTGAGGAAGTAACAAGATTTACACCCCTGATTCTCAAACCCTAACTAGATATACTTTCCTTGGGAAGTAAGAGTATTTACACCACCAAGGAAGTATCATATCTAGTTCATTTATTTGATTCCTTTAACCCAATAGTAAAGGAACTAGTCATCTATTTTTTTCATTGGAGATATAAAATCATTTCCTTGGGAAACATGAATTTTTATCTTTTGAAAGATCTCTTGCTTGGAGTTGGTTTTCCTCATTGGGAGGAGTCTTCCCATAGTAGGGAATCCCCTCTCTCCAACTACTCTACTTGTTGTTACAAACCATAACCTACAACCATTAGGGATGATCTTGTTGGATTACTGAGAGGGGGGCTGAATTAGTAATAGAGCAATCTAATCATTTTTAACCATATAATGCAAGTGTTATATCAATGTAGAATTATCATCCAATATTTGTAGAGTAAATAAACAAAGAAAAAATAAACAATCATACACAAACACACTACACCAATGTTTTTATGTGGAAACCCAAAGTGGGAGAAAACCACAAAATGATTTTTCTTATATGTCTTGAAGAATTACATTCATTGGAAGCACCAAATTCCCTTGTTTTCTAGCTACAACTGGAAGGAGGCTCCAACCTCCTAGTTTCTCAGGCTACAACTTGAGGGAAGCTCTAACTCCCCAATTCTCTGGCTACATCCAGAAGGAGGCTACAACCCCTTATGTTCTCTGGCTACAACTGGAAGGTGGCTACAACCACCTGTCCTTGCCTCATCCAACCACCCTCACGTATAAGTAGTATGATGGAACCATTGTCACACTATCACTATGAGATATACTGTTGTAAACCTGTACCAATCAACCTGCACCAAACAACCTGTACCAATAACCCAAACAATGCATCAACCATGCATCAACCTGTACCTCAACCTGTA
>WSFP011533670.1:0-11930 GCA_009831015.1 Picea engelmannii
AGTGCATACCTTTGAAATTTGTAGCATCGTTTAGCTTGTCTTCTAATATGAAACTAAACACCATCTTGACAAGAAGAGGTTAGAAGCTGAATAAAAAAGGTTCAATGATTAGAACAAACTAGAAACCTATGAAATTTCAACTTTGACTACAAAATCAATTTTGACCAAAAGTCGACCTTTGACTTTAACCCAAAAACTCAAACTTGACGTTTTTGCTGGTTGAGCGTACCAAGAGGTGCGCTAGGCTAAGGCGCACTAGAATGTTCAAGAATTTGGTCCAACACTTCACTTAAGGTGCCCAAAGAGCTGGATTAGGGTTTGCTGCAGCTGGAAAATCAGAAACCCTAGTTGTAGCTGCAACCAGTGCCACAACGAGCTTAACAAAGAACTGCCACTTTAGCTTCCAGCGGTTAGACTATCCTGAAGGTGGTGTGGGCCCATAACCTGTTAGAATATTACAATGTGCTCGTTTTACCATAGACAATATCACTATTGTCACCCAACCATAGGCATGTAGCCACCCCGAGCACCTTAACCCTTGCTAGATAGAATGATTCCGGAAAGCCATACTAGAACCAACAGATAACCAAGAGAGCGCATCTTTCTCCAAAGATAGCTCACCAGACAGAAAGTCCCAAAGCCATATAACAAGAACAATACGCAGCTGTAGCAATTGCACTTACCAAGAATACCACCAAGAATATCATAATACCACCAAGAATGTCACCAAGAATACCACCAAGAGATACTAGAAGGTAAGGTGCATATCTTAGGCTAGATAGCGCTAGAGAGAGAGACCAAAAATCACTCCAGAAGATCCACCTTCCAAACTTGCAACTACAGCTCCAAACTTGCGCTAGGCTTGATTGAGAGAGTGAGTGAAGTGAGTGAGAAGAAATGAGCTCATGTGCCCTCTATTTATAGTGGTTCTTGACACTTGTCTGGGCTGACTTGTCTTTTTAGAGGCTAATACTTTAATACTAATTCTTTTACTGAGCCGACTTGTCTTCTAGGGTTTTTACACATCTGTTTAGGGTTTGTCTAGCTTCCAGAATATTCTATTCTAGTCAGAGGTTACACATGGAGTTTTATACCTCCCGTAGCTACCAGAATATCAACAGGGAGGGCATTTTAGGTGGCTCTCAAAATTGAAGCTAAACTAGGGAAAGCGTTGACCCATGCAATATTGTGAGAATAACATAGACAACATTAGTGAATCAACATATCAACATTGTGGTTAGTAGTTGGACGTTAATAAAATTATCTTATCTTATCTAAGGTACCGACTGCTTGTTAGACATTGTAATGTTTATTTTATCTAAAACAATAAGAAATGTGAAGTATTTTAGAGTAATGATATAATTTAATGTAATAAAGTGAAAAATATGTCACATGTAATAAGAAGATATGACATTTAAGTTAATGTTACAATAAGGAGATTAGGTCATCAGTTCTGAACTAGAATAATGGAACTTGCTTGATATATATACAACACTCTTGTATTCCTTGTTTGCAGGAAACATCTACCTAGGTAGCGTTCTCGTACCTGAAACTCTTGAAAATGCCAAAATGGGTACAAAATGTCTTGGAAATGGCCTCAACTGTATTGTATGACATTTCACAATTTGGAAACATCGTATGGTATGGCTGAGGCTGTTTTGGCACGTCTGTTGTAATGTCCCTTTCCGAATAGGAGCTCCAGAGAGGGCTTAGTAGTCTAGACTCTAAACATCCCTGTTAGACTATTACTAGGGTTGTAAAGGGGCAAACAAGGTTACTAGAGGTCACTTCAGCCAAGGGTGTTATAATTCGAAAGTGACATTGAGCTAAAAGTGACTAAAAGCGCTTTTAAGCCAATTAGAGCTAAAAATAAAGTAGGCGCCTAAGGGAGGGAGCTAAAAATAGGTCAACAACGAATTAGGGTTTCGGGAAGCTATTAGAGAAGGTAAAGCGACCTAATTCATCATGATGAAGAATTTGACTTGACAGTTGAGGAGAGAGGCGCATCTCAGGTTCATGCGAGCCCAGAGCTTTGTGGATTCCAGGAGGAAGATACCTAGAGGTTGATTTCGGTGTTGAGAGAGACACCCTAGTCACCGGGAAGATCATCTAGATCTTCCATCGTACTTCAACAACATTTATCCAGTTTGCAGCAGTGAGGGTGCACTTATTCAGGTAGAGGGCACAACTACTGAGAATCAGAGAGGTTCGACTTGTCACAGCCAGGTAGAATCCAGGGATTCCCTTTCGACCCAGTTGAGAGGAAGGTAGGGCACACCCATTGCCTGGTTTCTCGTCAGAGAAATCATACAGAGCGCATAATTTACCCAGTGAGTGCACAGCTTGAGAAGAGGCACATTTAGGGTTCTACAGGCTTCATCGGGCCAGATCTGGGGAACCCCTTCCGACCCAGTACAGGGGGACCCAGGGCGCACATTTTGAGACCATCATCAGCCGATTTCGTCGGAGGAATCTCTAGGGCGCATTTGCAGCAATAGTTGGGGCGCATTTCCCCCAGGGGGATCCATCTGGGCCCCGGGGTCCAGAGAGATCAACAAAGGGATGATTTTCAAGCCGTTGGTCACTAGGATTGTGTGAGAGGGCAGGGTGTATTATTTGAGACAATTTCTAGTTAGATTCGAGGTGTGTAGCCACTAGGGCAGAGCATGAGGCAAAGAGGATGATGGGAGGCGATTATGAGAGGCCAGAGGGCAGTGGTAAGGCACCCATGGACCCAGATGCAACTTTCATGCAGGTTATCAACAATTTGGTGATCAGTCATCAAGCCCCACATGCAATGCGGGGTAACTTAGGGGCAGGTAGTAGACCCCATTCACCTACTTGCACTTACACTTCTTCGAGTAGGATTCCCAGGCCATTGTTCCCCAGCTTCCAAAGGGCACCCCCAACAACAACACAACAACCAATAACATAGAGGGAGCCCACTCAGGCAGAGTACATTGCAGAGTATAGGAGGGAGTACGCAACATTGGGCCGTGACTTCCATTAGGACATGACCTTGGTTGAGTATTGTGGACTCAGACTCAGGACCATCCCAGAGAGCCTCAGAGAGGAGGACAAAAACAACAATAGGGGCATAACAAGGATGGATGAACTTGATGGGGCAATTTTCTTCTCGAAGATTGATCTACGCTCTGGATATCATCAGATCAACATCCGAGAGCAAGACACAGGGAAGACGACATTTCGATGCCACTACGGTCATTTTGATTTCTGGTTATGCCATTTGGGCTAAGCAATGCATATACTACATTTCAGTCTTGCATGAACCACATATTTAGGGATCAGTTGAGGAAATCAGTCTTGGTATTCTTTGACGACATCTTGGTTTACAACAAGACATGGCAGGAACATCAGGGGCACTTGGATGAGGTACTCGGCATCATGGAGGCACAATCACTATACGCCAAAGAGTCCAAGTGTGAATTCGGCATGACAAAGCTACTTTACTTGGGCCACGTTATTAGTGCGCGCACCAGGAAAAGATTAGGGCCATTTTGGATTGGCCAACGCCCATAAATGTGACAGAGTTGAGGAGCTTCTTTGGGCTATGTAGCTATTACCGGTGGTTTGTCAAGCGTTTTTCTCAGTTGGGCGCACCACTTACAGATCTCACCAAACAGAGGGCCTTCATCTGGACCGATGAGTCGCAGAAATCCTTCGATCACATGAAGGAAGTCATGGGCACATGCCCAGTGTTGGCATTACTAGACTTCACATTAACGTTTGTATTAGAGTGTGATGCATCCGACGAGGGCATCGGGGTAGTTTTGATGCAGGGAGGACACCCCATTGTGTTCGAGAGAAGGAGGCTCAGTCAGTCCGAGAGGCTATACTCTATTTATGACAAGGAAATACCAATGATCATGCATGCCTTGACCAAGTTCAGATAGTATTTGGTGGGTAGCAAGTTCGTAGTCAAAGCAGAAGGATCTCAGTGAGCAGAAGGATTTCAGTGAGCGCTAATAGAAATGGGTGACGAAGGTGCAGGCCTTTGATTTCAACATAGAGTATGTCAAGGGGAAGAAGAACATTGTGGTTGATGCACTGTCTAGGAGACCTGTGACATGTTCTTTGATGGAGGTTTCAGCGGATTGGAAATCCCATTTGTTGGTATAATATTCCAAGAACAAGTTCGCTTGTGAGGTTTTGGATGGGCAGGTTCAGGGTGGCAGGTTTAGGATGACATATACAGGGTCATTGACAACATCATATTCTAGAAAGACAGAGTCTACTTAGTACCAGGTTTAGGGTTCAAGAAGAAGATCTTAGCAACAGTCCATGATTCGCCACCGGGAGGCCATCAACAGTTTTTCAGAACCTACCGGCAGATCAGAGAAAGGTTCTCTTGGAAGGGCCTCAAGCAGGATGTTATGAGGTACATCAGTGAGTGTGTGACTTGTCAGCAGAACAAGTCAGAGCATACACTTCCAGCATGACTACTTCAGCTGCTTCCCTTTCCGGAGCAGAAATGGGAGAACATATTGATGGACTTCCTCACAGACCTACCCAAGGTTCAGGGTAAGGACTGCATCTATTTGGTGGTCGACAAATTGACCAAGTTTGCACACTTCTACGCCATACCGACAGATTACAACGCAGTTCAGGTGGCTGAGTTATTCTTCAGGGAGGTCTTTAGACTCCATGGGTTACCGAGGAACATCGTCAATGATAGGGACAGTCGGTTTATTGGTACGTTCTGGAGGGAGTTGTTTAGATTGGTGGGGATAAAGTTGACACCCAACACGCGCTATCACCCTCAGAGAGATGGGCAGATTGAGATAGTCAACAAGTGGGTTGAGGGGTATTTGAGAAACTATGTGATCGAACAACAGAGAACACGGGTCAGGTGGCTACATCTAGGAGAGCATTGCTACAACACCACCTTCCACATGTCCATTGGCATGACACCCTTCTGAGCATTGTACGGTTATGATGCTCCCACTTTGATAGACTTGGTTTTCGGGGAGATGTAAAATACCCACCTCGATATTCTCTAGAGTTGAGGTGATTTATCTGAGTTTAAGGACGGATTGTCACTGTGGTATTTCTTCAAACAGTTTGTATACCGGCTGCTGTAGGTGCATTGTTTTTATATCTTTTTACATTGAAGAGACCTCTTAACAGTTCATAGGTAATTTCTAATAATGACAACCACTGAATATGTTACTGCAAAGCAAAACGCTAAAAATAGTGGCTGCTCCTTTTACTAAAATCAAGAAAATCATACATAGACTGTCCCAACACTTTCATAAGAAAGATTCCAATGATAGTTTCAGTTTATAACATCAACAAACAAATATAACAGGCTGTAATAATAGATAGAACCTGGAATTAATGGGCGAATAGATGAACTCCTGTACTAAATTGATGAGAATGGAATACTGTCTTCTAGCAACAACAAATAGACATCTCAAAGCAGAGATTCAACCTCTCCAGTTCAGAAAGGGACTCCAGGAATTAGTGGCAGCACTCCACAGTTCAGAAATGAAGAATAAATGCGCCCAGATTGGAGATAAACCTCAGGGTTTAATCACAACAATATTTTCAGTCTATAGACCAAGAGATAAGCCAAATTTAGAAATAAGACGCCACCCAATAGTGAATACGGACCTGCATTGTTAAAGGCATTTTCCCCACTCCCAAATCACTCCACAATAAGAAATATGAGGCGCCCGGACAGTGGAAAACAACACCCAGAAGTGATATAGTTCGATTTCAGCAGCAAACTCGCCCTCCAACACTTGGAACTCGACCTGTCAAGAAGTATTACGACGCAACAATGGGTATACTCGCCCAGCTGCAAAACATTGCCCCCAAGCTAGTACGAACAGTCCTCTAACTCAATAAATCTTCTTCCCAAAAAGGTGAAATCCACACAATGAAGTACACTGTCAAAGTCTAAGTTATTTCGATCCAAAGATCAGCTAGGGTGTATCGTTGCAACACTGAAACTAGCACACAAGAAGGGTTTCCAAAAACCATAGAAAACTCTCCAAGAGCTCTCCAAATCTGTTTTCTGAATGAGCAAATGCAAGAATGAGGGACGCCTCCTCATTTCCCCTCATTTATTTCACCATTGAGTTATTTCCCGCTCACTTTACTTTTAATTTTCTTTTTAAAATCACTTTATGCTTGGACACTTTATAATTTTTAAGTGACTTTATTTGCCTAAGACCCATGTCCCCCTTTTTCACTTTATAAAGTTATTTCCTAGGCAAAAGTTGAGTTCCTTAGGTAACTTTTCCAGACCCAGAATGATGTCTGGGGTTACAAGATTTACAATATCTACAGTGGTAGGTAGTATTCATAGTCACAGGATGTTACCAGGAGGCACAATGGTTGATAGTGGCATACTGGGGACTGTAGTAGTGAGCAGTAGTGGGCAGGAGCATGCAGAGTTGTACGGTGATATGCAGAGGGAGGCACTAGAGGATAAGACTGATGCATACTTGGTGGAGCAGGGAGCTCCCAATGGAGAGTGTTCTACTCCCTTGCAACATAACATAGACGTTGAGGACTACACTAACAACAACAACAGTATGGATGATGGTGGAGAGAGCAGGGTTGACCACCAGTATCGGAGGATACATGTCGTGATTGTGGGAGGCAGGAGAGATGATGGTCTGAGTGCCTCACATAGTGGAGACATGTACTAGACAGTGAGTGACAATGGATCTAAGGTGGCACAGGTACTCTTTCAGTGGGATGACACTTAGGCCTACTACACCGACTTTTCTAGATGCACCACGGACAGGTGAGACAGAGTCGAGAGATATCTTTGAGAAGTATCGGAGAGAGTACGAGGCCTTGAGCGATGAGTTCCACAGAGCCATGTCGTTAGTAGACTATTTCCGCATCTTGGGCCCAGGAGGTGCAACATAGGACTGCAAAGCTATGGCTCAAGGCATGAGGAAAGGAGAATGGAGATTTTCGCTTCCAAAGGATCAGACAAGAGCTCAATTATATCTTGGAGGAGAGCACGTGGCACAGATGATGTATTGCCCACAGAGCAAGTCACAGATAGATTTCCCACACATCGACATAGCACAGATAGGATCTCAGACAGATCTTGGAGGAGGGAGCGTGCCATGGATGATATGTCGCACACAATGCACTAGAGATATAGACTTTCCACACATCGACATAGCACAGATAGGAGATCCTTACAGACACAGAGGTCTGGGATAGATGGAGAGACTCAGAGGGAATTGAGACAAAAGGGTCTTTGTTACAGTTGCAAGCAGTCTTGGCAGCCGGGTCACAGGTGTTTGGAGGATGGTCAGGTACATTCTGATAGTGATGAAGTCAGGGGAGCAGGACAAACTCAAGGCACAGTGTGTAGCGACGATGAAGAGCAACTTCATGAAGAGGCTAAGGGGATGACTATCACCTCCCTACCAAGCATTCCTAGCTTTCATACATTCAGGGTTAGGGGAGGACTACAGTCGTGATCTTGATTGATGGTGGGGCCACCCACAACTTCATTGACTCCGGATTAGTGAGGAGGCTGGGTTTGCCTACAGTTGACATTGGAGACTACCATGTGAGGGTGAGAGGTAGACACAGTTTGGTTTACATGCGAAGAGTTAGTCACCTAGAGTTGTCCATGGGAAACTACAAGGTGACTGTTGATTTTTATGTGATGGACTTGGAGGATACAAAGATGATTTTAGGCGTACAATGGCTCAGTACATTAGGAACGATCTGTCAGAACTACGAGACGAAGAAGGTGGAGTTCAGGGATGCAGGAGGAAGAAGGGTAGTTCTAAGGGGCATGAGCAACAATGCTCCTCAGGTTGCTTCAACATGACAGATGGAGTTGGAGTTGGTGTACGGGAGATCTTGTAAGCTTTGAAGTTATTTGAATGATAAGCTTAGTTGATGAGAAAAATATCTGTGTATTGTGTATGAGATTTTTGGTTTCCAGTGTTGCTTCCGCTATATTTATTTGAGTTGATTATTTTAGCAGTGTACGTTGTTTTGTGAATTGCTAATTTGATTTACAACAAGGAAATCACTAGATAACAAGATACCTAGGTGCCAGAGAGGGTAAAATTCAACAGGGGCAACGCTTTCTAAAGGGGATGGAATGTGGGATCCTCCCTAAGGGTTTAGTGTAAGGTGGACTAGGTCCACTATGCTTGTTATTATTAATGATCATAGAGAAAGGATTGACAAACTAACTTAAAGGGTAGATGCGTTATTAGTGCAACCTTTAGTCCATCTAATGCTACCACCAACCCTAGAATCGCCAAACATAAGTTATCGGGTTATCTCAATAAAGATAACATGGGTTATCTAAATAAAATAAATATCAAGATAACTCAAGTTATCTAAATAAAATCAAAATCGAGATACCTAAATATGATGGACTAGATGATCGAAAGGCTATCGTGTTAGTTAATAAAGTCGAGGTTTTTGTTTTTCTATGAAACCACTCGCCAATGAATCAAAGAAGATATCAATGGCATCCATATACTTAGAAGGTGATGCTTATGATTGGTTCACATGGTAGTTTAGGAAAAATAGTGATTTCTTAGTTAACTAACAAAATGTTTACATATGATCTTCTTAAGAGATTTCGCGATGAAGAAGAAGAAGACACTTTTCACCCATTTACGCCAAAAAGGGGCAATTAATGAATATACCCATGAATGGGAAATTCGAGTAACTAGATTTCCCAATCTTACAGATGATCAACTACCAAAATTGTATATTTTGAGGTTAAAACCCATTATTTGTGGTGAGCTCAAGCTATCAAAGCCTAAGAATTTGGTTGAAGGTAGAAGTATGGCAAAAATGATTGAACGAAAGTTCATTAGTCAACAAGAGGTAGTTTTGGAACCTTCAAAGAAGACAACTAGTTACAATGATATTAAATATCACCACTCAAAAAGGGACAAAAATAAGGAAAACAATTGTCGTAGATGTGGTAAGAGTTGGTCTCCAGGGCATAGATGTGAAGACTGGTCACTACACTACTTTAAAATAGTGGATGAAAGGGAAGTAGAAATCTCGAACTTAGAAAATGAAATTGCTATAAGCTACAATTTAGAATCCAATAATAACTAAACACTGCCAAAAGTGTTATTATCATCAATCTCGTGCACACCACAAAATAAGAATGAAGATAGGGTCCCCCAAAAGAAACTACTTGTAAAGAACAAATTACAAAATATATTCCACTTCATCTAAGGAAGGTTGATAAGATCTATGATCTAATGGAAAAAGGGCAAGAAACATAGTCAAATATACAACAACGAAGCAAGGAAGGAATGTTATAAATGAGCATCAAGGTTTCACATTCAACAAAAAGGTCAAAGACTTCTGAATATGATGCATAGCCTACAAAAGAATCTTGTCAACACTCAAATTGAGAGCCAAGTCAAACCCCTAAAACCAGACAAAGATAAAGATGATGCCGACAAGGAATCATGCTTAGCTAGATATAATCCTATTTACTATGCTTTGAGGAGAAAGCATTCTTGAAGGGAGTGGCAATGTAATTAGGTGTATGGAAAGTCAAGGGTCACATACCTCTTCACCTCATGACCAGTTAATGCATATAAGTATACTGTCACGAGGCTAATTGTAACATCATTAATTCATATCAATCATCTATTATCCAATATTCTATTATAATTGTAGAAATATTCCGTTAATCAGTTATAAATAGGGATTGTTTATTCTAGATTTAATTGTGTTTTTTTGGAGTATTGTCGCACAGATTCCATAGGTCTTTCCAAAAATCATTGACAAAGGTCAAATTTTGTACTCCTTGGGATGAAAGAAGTTGTCATTAAGGAGGGATAATAGTAACGTCTCTTCCTTACCCCTAAGTCAAGCTTAAGGAGGGATATTAGTGTATAGTCATATTTATTAGTATTACTAACATTATTATTATATTATATAATAATATATATTATTATATTCCACTGGATAATAGTAATGATCTGTAAATGACTGTGGATATTCCAATAGACCATTCGTCACAATAGATCTATCAACTATGACTACAAAACAATGAATATATGCAGATAGTGGCATTGATTTCGATTATAGATTAGTGCGGGCTCGTGGGATTACGCACATCTCCTAGAGGCCTTACCGACATTGCCAGTCCAGATCCCACACCAACAGTCGAATGAGATCACCCACACTCTAACAACGGTTGACCTCTTCCAGGCAACAATCCAGTACGCAATTCAAATCCTCTTCTATGTCCTCTCCCAGACAATATTCTATCTTGAGTTTTCTCCACTTGGCCTTGATTGTTAGGGGAGCTAGCTCTAGTGGATCCTGATAGATTGGCATTATTATTATTGACACTCCATATTTTGGATCCATGTCTTTTGTACATCCTTCCTCCATATATGATCTTCTCTTCTTGAGTTTGGTTATCGGGGTTTAGCTTAGATCATCACATTACTTTCCACATACTTCTTTTTATAGGTGTCGTCTTTTCTCTCCACCCATAATTTGCCTAGGGGAATATGAAGAGAGTGCGCCCAATGATGAGATGTGTAGGGGGGTTGAATGATGAGTCCATCCCTCACCTCTATGAAATGCTCAAGATATAACGCTATCTTTGGATGTAACCCGCCTGGGGGGTTTTCCCAACTGACATGCACAAACTGCTTAAAATATCATCTCGAATAATCCTATTAATTCCTTCCTAGTAGGTAAGAGGTGGCTACGCGCATCTAAGGAGTATCTGAATGGAGGAAGTCAATTCATCGAAATACCAATGGACTCCAAAAGGTTTGAGACCCCTACAAATCAACACATTGTATGACCATGAGGGATAGATACGAAAATGGACTCCAATGAGCAATAGGCCAAGTACGGGTACTGGTCTTGACCCTTTGTTGAGTTGGCGAAACTCCAAATGCGGTGCAAAAATGAAACAAGGAGGAAAATAGTGTTGATGAATGCAGCTATAGGAGACATCCTCCAGCTTACAAACCTGTGAGATGTGGAATATAGCAGCTATGTGAAGTCTTACTCTCAGCTTACAAACCTGAGAGAAAGCCCCTAATAAAGGGTTTGTGGTTCTAGCCTGGGACAGGGGCTAGGAATGTATATGGCCTCCTCCATGACGTGAGAGAGAAGAACTCCATATTTTTATCCGATGTAAGAGCGATCTGTTGAGTTAGGGAAATCCTGAAAAGCGTTGGGCACATCATCATGAGAATAAGAACGAAGATGACGTAATGGCCTCCTGTGAATAGCAACAGAGTTAATGTGAAGACTCCAGATGATCCTCCTGTTGATGGCAGTGGGAAAGCAGATCTGTAGAGTAGACGTGACTATGAATGAGCATAAGTACACATGTGAGGACCTAGCTCATCTGTGTAATGCAGTGACTTAGGTCTATGGAATCCCTATGGATGTGGCTCCTAGTGGATGAGCACTAGTGGGTGTATCAAATCCTTTGCTATATATTGTTCAAGAGTTAGACCTACCTGAAACCCTAGTTATTATGTAAAGGGTACAGGTCGGCCCTATGTTAATATAATTAATATAAAGAAGATAATTAATAATGAAAATATTAATTATAATAATAAATATAATAATAAAGTGTATTTGACTTAGAGAGGTCGGCCCTGTTGTGCCAATAAGACGCCCTTGCTAAATCAGTCAAAGTCTAATATAAGTAGGAGATGATTCTCCATTGAAGAATCATATTCTCCTCACATGTTTTGGTAATTTCAGTAAGTACTTCTCTTTGGCAAGGGTGCGCACCTCTCTTGGGCGCTAGGCTTTCTAGGGCTTAAGCACCCTCTTGTGTGCTAAGTCATTTTGGTGGTGAAAGGTCTTTCTCTTGAAGAATATAGCAAAGGATTTGGCTGGGTTTTTCTCCCTTGTTTGAGAAGGGTTTCCTAGGATATATCTTGTGTACTTGT
>WSFP011533673.1:0-11930 GCA_009831015.1 Picea engelmannii
TCTCCCTACCAACTAAGTAGAAGTAATTTCAATTTTTGCAAGATTAGTTTCAATTTCTGCAAGTGTGATCTAGATATGTTGGTTAGGGGACATAGAAGCTCGTGAGAGGAGACTCCTCATGTTCTCTCTACCAACTAGGTAGAATTAATTTCAATTTCTTCAAGATTAGTTTCAATTTCTTCAAGATTAGTTTCAATTTCTTCAAGTGTGATCTAGATATGTTGGTAAGGGGACATAAAAACTCGTGAGAGGAGATTCCTCATGTTCTCCCTACCAACCAGGTAGAAGTAATTTCAATTTCTGCAAATTTCAATTCACGCAAAAGTAGTTTTAATTTTTATGATCTACATGTGTTGAGGGTCATAGAAGCTCATGAGATGAGACTCCTCACTATCCCTACCAACTATCAGGAACATTTTAATTTCCACAACTGTGAAGAGTATTTTTTTTTTCATTTCAGTAAGAGTGCTTTTATTCAAGTTTTTTTCATTTAGATTTCAGTTTTGGGTGCTGTAAGAATCCTTTTTTTAACATGATTTAACAATGAATTTAAGCTTGGAACAACTCACTCAGATCCTATCAAAAGTCGGGATCTCCTCTTCTATGGAAGAGGATATCTTGATAGTAGCCGAAAGCTTATTCATTCCTCCTGAGGCGAACGAAGAATCAACATACGAAGAAGCTTGCATTTTTAATGAAGAATCATTAGGAACACAAGAGGGAGAGGAGGACAGCGAGGAGCTACAACATGATATGAGTAAGACAAATTATGCCTATCAAAGCCTGATCGAACGTTGGTTTCAAGCAAGTACTAGGTCAGATTCATTTAGTTTTTCTTTTTCTTTTTTTAATTTACAGTTTCAATCGCTAATTTCACACATTCATACATGTTCTTGACTACCAATTGCTAAATTGAAAGATAACATTTTTTTATTACTGTTGTGTGCATGGATACATTGGCTGTTTGATTACATGTAACTTCTCTCTCATTTCTAATTAGCATAGTGTAGGTAGGGTTTTATTTTCAAGTTTTTCATTTGCTAGAATAAGTATGCTCTCCTCCGCGCTTCATGCGACTGCGAAGATCAAAAAGTAGGATGACTGACTGATTGGTTGATTTCAGGAATATCAATTAATTGATGAAACAATTTTTTTTCCTAATCTATTTTTTTCATCTTCCATTTGCTCATAGATTTTTAACAAGCTTGTAAAATAGTTTTTATTTTATTTTATTTTTACTTTAAAAACATAATAGAAAAAACGAATAAAAAGTTGCACATGCTTCTGTTTGCAAAGAAAAACAATAAAACAACGAGTACATTAAAAAAAATTAAAAATAAATAATGAATAAGGTCTGCAATTCATACGAGATAAGAGCTGCGCAGAAACCAAGCTGAAACAACAGTTAAAACAACGTCACAACTGCACTCTTCTTGTGTTTTTACCTTTGTCCCTTATCCTGTAGACCGCTGGAGATAACCCTGCAATAAAACAAAATATCATATGTGCATAAACCACCTCATAAGATTGATTGAACAAATAAACAATATTAACAATTTGCAATTTCACGAGAGCCTAAATCCAAATTTGTTATAGCAAGCCAAATATTTTCCATATAACCTCTACCTTTATGCCCAGTATTTGATGCTTTGTGGATGGGGTAAACTGCTTCCTTCACTCCTGCTTTACTATGGGATCTTATACTTACTATGTAACTGGTGATGCCATTTCCACTCGCTAAGCAACAGACTCATCCTTTCAAGTTCTCTAGGATGCATTTGTTTTTACTGTACTTGGAATTGATGCCTCACTCATGGTATTTGCTTGAGTTTTTCGGATGGAACTGGAACTTAGTGAGATGGATCTGCTACTGGTCTTCATTATGAGCACATTTTCTGTATTCACTTTTTGCTAAAAACAAAGAAAATGACAAACCGAAAGCAACAGAGCAGAATCCCAAGACCATAGCATATAATTGACACTGGACCTAAGGAGGAATCTCAACATCCTATGCCTACGTGTGAGCTCTCTGAAGCTACAACAATGAATGGACATTAGTTAACACAATTTCGGCGAAGTGAGATCCACTCGTACGTTCAACTGAATACATAGATTATTTTGCCGGAGGTTGCGAGACTAAATCCGATTTGACTGTATCAATTTGATTTGAACGATCTGCTTCCATATTGATGATATCATTTCCAAACTGTCAGCCTCCATGTCAGGTCGCTGCACTCCAAAAAATTGAAAACGATATGCTCAAATATGTTTCTAACAAAACGCTCATTCTCAGGGACGACTACGAGTTTTCCACGAGGGCAGGCAGATCCGAAGTATTTTCAACATAACTATTTTTGAAATTTTTATGTGTTGACTTTCCTAAATTTTCCATCCAGTGACATTTTCTTTGAGCTTTGTTAGGATTATTATGGAGGAAAGTTGGCTTTTGTGGGAATGTAGTTATTGTTGCCCACATCCTCAAAAAGATCCCCACAAAGCTCTTCAAATTTCTGCTGAGTTATGGTACTCCTAAAACATATGTTTGCAAGGAATGTTACAACATGCATAAAATTTTCATCAGAAAACAAAGCAATCACAGTGATCGATTTACAAAATGTCTAACAAGTACGACGTTGTTCAACAGTTGGTTTCTTTCCATATCATGGCTATTTTCTCATAATTTCAACCCATCTGGGTTTGAGTGGCAGAAAACTGTGTACGACTCCGACGATTGAACCACCTGGCTTCTCTACAAAAGTGGTGTTGGAGTGAAAGCAGAAGAGAGATGGGAAACTTGGTGGGATGAGGAGCAAGTACACATTCACACATTGAGGGGAAGAATTTTTTAGACAATCCTTAGCTTACGGGTTTTTAATCTTTTAGTATGACATTGTGTACAAGTTGCATGCTACTGGAAAATCAACTAATCTATCAGTGTATGGTTTATCTTGGCTTATACTGGTTGCTATCATTTTGATTTTCAAGGTATTCACATTCAACAAAAATATATCTGTGAACTTTTAGTTAATGGTGCGATTTATTCAGGGGGCCACATTCATAGCAGAAGTAATGGGGCTTGTACTCATAGTTGCTATACCATCATTGAGAATGAATCAAAACTTATTTTCTGCATAAACATGGTGTGCATAATCTCCGTAAATATTAGCCTCTTTGTGATAATATGCACAACTAGCATCCTTCTAGACACAACGGCTTTCCTGTTCTTTAGCATGGATAGCTATGGGGCCAAAGGATATGGGGTGGTTGATGACATTGAAGCATTTTTGGCAGCCTCGAATGCAGCATGCACGAGCAGCTCCGATCCTGTAGGAGGAATGCAGACGTAGAATAGATGCTGGGCACCACAAATTTTCTCTTAACAGCTGAAGCATTCGCGGTGGCTTGCTGGCGCAGGTATTCTTTTATTTGTTTTTTTTTTTTAAATTATCTGTTTGAATTTTCTTTTATTTGTTTGTTTGTTTGATTTGTTTTTTGTTTTTGTTTGATTGATTTAAATTATCTGTTTTTTGTTTGTTTGTTTTAAATTATAAAACGATTAAAAAAAAAAGAAAAAAAAAGTTTGTTTGATTATAAAACAATTATAATAACAAAAAAAATAAAAATTGTTTGTTTTATTATAAATAATTTACTTTTTTTAAGAGCAAAACATATATTGTTTGTTTATTATAAAAAAATGTTTTTATTTCTTTTGTTTTCTTATAAAAAATATATACAATAATAATAATAATATGTAAATAATAATAAAAATGAGGTCAAACATAATAAAATAAAAAAAAATTATATATATAAAAATAATTTAGAAACAAATTATAAAAATTAAAATGACAAAAACAAATAACATTGCAAATGGATGTTTTTTTTAAAATTCCTGAAATCAATATGGAAACATGTTTGTTTGTTTTTTGTTTTTTTTTAATCGATTTTACACTAAGCAAGCAATCAACGATGAAACAAGCACGCACAATGATCACGACAAGAGGTATAAAACACATATTATTTCTTTTACTTTGTCGCATTTATACTTCTTTCTGCATGTTATGTTTTTCTTCGAACATCTCACAAGTTTTCATGCAGGATTTGTGCTAATTTTTTTTCCAGGAGTGTGGTTGATCACATCTTACTGCTAACATGATTTTCAAAGATCACAAAACCTTTGAAAAAACACGTCTTATTGACTGCTTGAAAGAGATGATTCTCGTCTTACACATAATGACATTTTCAGTTACACATAAACCTTTTCATAAACACATTTGCATCATGACTGTCTTCCTCTAGTTCTCCTTCAAAGCAGATTGTTCATCCCTGTGTTGAAGCCCATATTCCATTGAATTATCCTTCATGACTTCTCACATGCCTATATTTTTGAGTCGCATACATCTCTTAGTCTTTTTCAGTTCAGGTTTCCTTGTCAATAAAACTATCCATCTCCCTTTCCATGACTACATTGCCTTGCCATACACACTGTTTTTTTTTTTTTTTGACAAGAACGGTTAGGCTGTATTAAGCGGCTTTTTGGCAAGCCAAAATCAGAAAGTTACAAATCTGAAGAAGGTTGGTGACCTCTAATAGTGCTTCCAACCTTCTTGTGAATGTCTTGGGAGTCCAATCCCATTTGCTTCTTGAGATAATTTGAGAAAATGACAAAAAATGCATACATGAGTAAATTCTCACAAACTGTGAGCACAGTAGAAGACAAAAGCAAAGCATTAAACCGAGGAGGATGAAATTTTCCCCTTAAAAAAGGGATCCGGCTTTTTCTGAGAACCTAAAGAAATGTTGGAGGCCGCCTCCTTTTCTCTGCACGCTTTGTTGGTCTTTCGCTCTCGGGTAAGGGGTGGAGACGAAACTGAAATGTCTTCAGTTTCAGAAGTTTCCACAGAGCCGCTAGGGGGGACTGAAACAACCAAAACTGCAGGGGCAGGGGTTCCAGATATGAGGCCTGAATTTCACTCGCTGCTACTGACTCTGGGGGGGTGGAATCCAGAAGGCTTTCGTCTGCCGGAGGATTTCCCTTAACTGCTGTTGTTTCTGGATCTAGGGCTTCATCTTCCTTCAATGCATCAAAGATGTTTTTATTTTCTAGAGTTGTCTCTGCTGAATGAGTGGCCTTCTGAGCCTGGTAGTGGATCCTTTCGCCTTGGATGCCTTTGTCGGTTAGATACTGGCTGAAAATAAACTTCTTTGACTGGTCCCGACACCTCAGAGGCTTTGGGGCAGCTTTTTGCGAAATGACCGTAAGCATGGCACCAGAGGCACTTAAAAGGAATCTGCTCATAGTCCATCTCTTGGATATGGCACCATTCCCCCAGGGAGAGCTTAATGGCTTCCGAAAGGCCTTTCTCGAGGTTAACCTCAACACAAATTTGAGCGCAGGTATACTGATCCCCTTTCGGCTCCACACTGTCCAGGAAACGCCCTAGCTTATTTCTAATGTCCTCCAGATATATTTTCCCCCAGAGATGCAAGGGAAGATGCGACAACCTAACCCAAACAGGGGCTGCGGTGATCTCGGCTCCAGGATTGAAGTCAAGAGTCTAGAGGGCTAAGAACAACCCTCTCGCCCCCATGAAATAGGGTCCAGATCTGAAAACTAGATCACGATCCTCTGTCCTCGAGAAATTGAAGACAAAAAAACCCCTGCCTACTGCGCACGAAGAGACTTTTCCTTGTATCAACGACTTCCAAAGATCATCCATCCATGCCTCCACCATTTTGGGGCTGGTCCATAATCCCGTAAACTTTCCGATGAGGGCCTTTTTTGCTAGAAAGAGGGCAAGATTGCAAGGCTCCTCTGGAGATAGATCCAACGAAGGGATCTCTTCCATCTTCTTAACAAACTTAGACGAGAGAGAAGGCTTGGATTTAGGTCCTGCCGAGCGGACTAACACTTTGAATGCTTCCAAAGGATCTTCTTCCATCTCAAAAATCAGATTTGGGGCCATCGTAGCAGGGCGCCGACCACCAACAAAAAAATCGCAGAGGCAGGCCAACCGCTTCTCCAAAACGCATGCAAAAAAACGCAGGAGGGACGCTCTGAAAAACACCGATCCGCGGCCCTGTAACCCTGATCGGATGCTACAGACGAATCCACACCCCTGCAGTCGAAAAACCAGAGTGGAGGCGGCTAGTGTTTAGGCCCTAGCTGCAATGGCATTCCGTTTCGCTTCATTCCGTCGGGAGCCCCTCCTTGCCATACACACTGTTACTACTGAGATATTTTAATTTATAGTCCTACCACTCTTTTTATCAGAACTCACGTTGACTGATGTGAGATTCCTTAAGGCCCACCTTTTAACAAGTCTTTCCCTATCGACCTCAACACCTTATCTGGGATATAGACTAGAGTCCATTTGAGTACCTGGAGGCTTGCATGCCTTAATGGAAAGTTCTCTCACTGACAATCATGGGAATACATCAATGTCCCTTGATCGTCAGATCTTGCAAGTGTCTCGATATCAACTGATTCATTTTCACTTCACAAAATGTACTCAGGTACCTTGGCACTCATTAACATCACTGATGAGTTTCCTCGCATTGGTTAACGACATTCATCATTGGTCGGTAATCCAATGACTTCTTTTCATGCTCGACATCGACACATTTATTCGCATGATTAGAATTGTACCATCAAGTTTCGCAGTGGGTGCAGACTATACACTTTTCATGACTCTATCGGCAGTTACAACAGCATGACTTCAGCCATATGAGACTACCATAGCTCCACTTTCATACTTTCTCTTTTCCATGATTCATTTTGCAACTGTTCATATTCCTCCACTTCACATTCTCTGATCCAGCCGACAACAATCACCACTACAACAAAAATCGCTTTTCACATGATCCTACAGCAGTGACATATTCCATGCTCCACCAGTCGCATCAACCATATTCCTCTTGCATAGTTCATCAACATTTTGGGTAAGTGGAGGTATGTTATTTTCTAAACTTTAATCATGTAATTTCTCAACTGCTAGCAATGAATAATTTGGAAAATTCCCTCACCCAGTTCCCTTTCCTTTTCACTTCTATGACTTATGCCACGTTGCATGAGGACATGCAACAAGTTAAGTTGGGGGTAGGGGACTTTATACACTATCATCACTCCATTTTTTCCACGACCACCATTCCATTTTTTTCATTTACCAGTTATGAACATTTCTTTTCCAACGATACTCTGTTGCACTTTGCTTCATAAGCATTGGTATACATATTGGCATGATTCACAAATATACAAAAAAGGGATTTATTATACTCAGTGATGTTTCCTTATGCACATTGATAACATATATTTTCCAGTAAGAATATGGGTAAATTATTATCATAACAACAAGAGAACAAATAATAAAATGAATGTTGTTAACACAAGAACCAACATTCTTTATATTCATGGTTGTCAGACAAGAACCAACCATAATAAAATGTCAGCCGTTACTCATGAAAATCCCATCCTGGAAAAATTCATTATCATCACTCAAAGCCAACATTCAGATGCCAAAATTTCTTGAGAAGATCCATGCATGGTTGCATGAGGACATGCAACAAGTTAAGTTGGGGGGTATGTTGGGGCTCAAAAATGTCTTATTTTCATCCACCTTTCCCTTCATCATTCTCCACATTTCATCGCCCCATTAACCTTTCACGATATCATTTCCATAAATATACTTGGTTTTCACCTTATTGTTCTCCACTTTATTCATTTTAGTATTAAAAGGGAATTTATGATTAAATGTTAGAAAATCAACATGTTTTCATATATATATCTCAAATATGTGTGAGCTTTGTAATGTGTAGGAATATGAGAAGGATTAATTCAAAAGGACTTCTCGAATACTTCCTCCACCATTTCAATATTTGAGGAGATATTCAAGCCCATTCTAAGGAGAAGATCATGGAGATTTGGTTGGAATATCTTATCCAAGATGTATGAGAGATATGTGTGAAGATTTAAAGGGATTATATTTTGTAATAACGGGAAATAGGTTGAGAGAAACGAGGATCTGCAATAATGAGATGGTTATCTTATCTTCAAGGCTCTCATGTATAAAAGAGAGTGCCCTCTCTTCATGATGATTCACGTAGAAGAGGAATTAGGATTCAGTTAGATTATGCAATTAGAATCAGAGTAGTCATTAGGATTTGAAAGAGAAAGGGATTCTTAGATTTGATTCATGTTTTTAGTTTTCATTCTTTCATTATTCTTTTATAAATATTGATTTGATTATTGTAATATAAGATTGCTTCATTGGTGAGATCTCACATATGTTGTGGTTGTTGGATTACTGAGAGGGGGGGTGAATCAGTAATAGCGTAATTATAATAGTTTTTCTTCAAATTTTATATCAATGTAGAATTAATATCCAATAATGAGCAGTAAGAAATAAACAATCAAACACATACACAGTACACCAGTGTTTTACGTGGAAACCCAAATCAAGAGAAAACCACGAAATGATTTTTCTTATATGTCTTGAAGAATTACATTCATTGGAAGCACTAACTTCCTTTGTTTTCCAGCTACAACTGGAAGGAGGCTCCAACCCCCTATTTTCTCAGGCTACAACCTGAGGGAAGCTCCAACTCCCCAATTCTCTGGCTACAACCAGAAGGAGGCTACAACCCCCAATGTTCTCCGGCTATAACCAGAAGGTGGCTACAACCACCTGTCCTTGCCCCGTCCTGCCACCCTGAAGTAGAAGTAGAATGATGAAACCACTGTCACACTATCACTGTGAGATATACCACTGTAAACCTGTACCAATAAATCTAAACCATGCATCAACCATGCATCAACCTGTACCTCAACCTGTACCATAAAGAAGTGCATCAACCATGCACCAACCTGTAATCAACCTGTACCATAAACAAGTGCATCCAACCATGTAAAAAGTATGTACCAATCATGTGTCAACTACTCATAAACTATGACTCATCAATATGTACCAACGTCATCAACTATACACCTCATGTATGTGCGCCAACTCATCAACTACTTGTCTCAACCATGTACTCAACATGTACCACAACTGAAATCCCTCATCAATTTCATCATCCATATCTGATTTGTAGCTCTGTAATAGACTTGTTGTATATGATCACATTCCTACAAACCTTCCTTAACTTTAAAAACAAGAGACTAGCATTTTCATCAAACTTTTCTTTAGTCTCACATGCCTAGTTTTGGATTAGTCAACAACCCTAACTTGAAGTAATCATAACTTTGAACCTGTAATGTATACAGATATGAAACTGATACAAAATGTTCTTCAATGTGTTTTATGTAATTCTTCCAAGTGTCACTACTTGGAACCTCTCAAAAAAGGAGTTATAGCAAAAATGACATACCTTGCTGAATTCTGGCTTATTCTAGAGAGCGACATTGTAGAGCGTGCCCCACACAAAATATTTGATGAATTCATCTGAAACTATTACACATAATACTACATACTTTATCCTAACCAAAAAATTTGGTCTCACTAAATTTGGATCTGTTATGAAGAAGTTATGACATTTTTACCCAAAACACCTGATTTTGACTAGTTTCAGGACTGACCACAAACCCTATTTTCCACGGAGTGTAACTCCCAAAATACAACGACCCATAAGATGAATTTTTTACCACAGATACTTGGATATGTTTTCTCACTTTCATAGAAATTTCAGGATCTGAATCATTATAGAAAAAAAATTATAGTGAAAATGGTGAGATGACCTGTAAATAACATACCTTAGAAAGCACCATCAAAAGAATTTATCCTTCCTTGCATTTCGACCTTCTTTTCTTCACTTTCCTTAGAATTTTGGCTTATATATCATTTGGTTACCTTAGACACCTATATATATTCAATATTCTCAAGTGTGATTCAAATGAGAGAGCCTTGCCTCTTATTTATACTCTCCAAGTAGCTTCCTTAAAAACATCTGCTAGGTCACTTGACCCACTTTCCTTATTTTAGGGTTGGGTCCACTTCTAAATTCTCCATTAAATTTATTATTGAAATTATTTATTTTGTATTCAATTTGAGTTATAATACACTCATCACTTCACTTTATTATTTACCTTTTAAAATCTCTTAAACGACTTTGATTACTTTGACCTTTTGGGGCTTCTAGATGACATACGAGGGTCCTCCAACTTCGTAAGGCCATAAATCTCAAACCATGAGGAGTTATGTGACATTATACATACCACCAGAAATGGCATGACATGTACTATCCATATAGAATATTATTATCTGAAAATATATCATAACTCATACCATTACCCATCAAACAAACTTGGGTCCATTACCCAAACCTGAGGTCTCCAACTTCTCATGGCCATAACTCTCTAACCATGAGGAATTATGTGATGTTCCACATACCACCGGAAATGACATGACAAACACTATCCATCTAGGATATTTTCCCTGACAAATTCACTTTCCTTCATCTCATTATTCCACAATTAAGCATGGGTTCTCTTACTCCACAAAGCGTCTTCCCGTGAGGGCTTTCACCATAAGGGGACCACTTTGGAGTTCATCAATATTTACTTCTTATCAACCATGAAAAAACAATAATGAGTCATATTTACATCAAACAATATTGGGTCCATTACCCAAAACTTTGTGCTATGGGGATTTCTTCAAGGGTTGACATCAATGACAACCAACCTTAATCAACAATCTCCTCCTTTGGCATTGATGGCAACACTCTGATGCAATACTGAAATCATATCACTCATGCTCCCTCTAGAACCATGCCTTTGTCCTCTGCATCTGATAAATCTGCTCCTTCTGGAACCATTCTTCTGTCCTCTGCATCTGATAAATCTGCTCCCCCTGGAACCATGCCTCTGTCCTCTGCATTTGATAAATCTCTCCCCCTTTGTCATCAATGGCAAATGTATCTTTCCATCCGAGGCTGCTCCCCCTGACAGACTATCCTCTTATGGTGCTTCCTCGTGTACATCTAAAACATATAAGATAATCATTCAAAAAACATTAAAAAAGCATTCATTTTTGGAGTAGAAATAACTCCAAGTCTTTAGTAAAGATATTCAAAGGCTTCCCGTGGAAGTGGTTTTGTAAAGATGTCTGCCACTTGTTTTTTTGTTCCCACATACTCAACTCTGATGTTCTTTTATGCAACCTGTTCCCGTAGAAAGATATACTTGATTGGAATGTGCTTTGTCTTGGAGTGCATCACCGAGTTTTTTGAGATATTGATGACACTTGTATTATCAAAATATATTGGAATGGGCTCATCATACTCAACCTGTATATCTGTCAAAGTTTGTTTCATCCAAAGAACTTGTGTACAACATGCTGCTACTGCAATATACTCTGCCTCGACTGTAGATAGAGATACTGATGATTGTTTCTTGCTTAGCCATGATACCAAACACTCACCTAAGTAGAACGCTGCTCCACTAGTGCTTCGTCGGTCATCAATACAACCCGCCCAATCTGCATCTGCGTGGGCAATAAGTGATAGATATTTTCCTTTTGGATACCATAATCCAAACACTTCTGTTCCTTTGAGATATCTGAAGATCCTCTTTATTGCTAATACATGTGATTCCTTTGGTGCTGCTTGAAATTGTTCCACCTCTCCAACTGCCTGCATTACATCTGGTCTGGATGTTGTCACATATAGTAGGCTACCAATCATTGACCTATATTGCCTCTAATCTGTAGACTTTGAATCATCATCTTTTCTCAACTTAGAACTGGTTTGCATGGAAGTGATAACTGGTTTGCAATCTTCCATTCCGAACCTCTTTAGCATTTCTATGATATACTTGGTTTGAGAAATAAAAATTTCTTGGTTGCTTTGACGTATCTGAAGTCCCAGAAAGAAGGATAGTTCTCCAAGTAACGACATTTCAAATTCATTCTGCATGTCTTTTGCAAATTTCTGGCTTAACC
>WSFP011533680.1:0-11929 GCA_009831015.1 Picea engelmannii
ATTGAACAACATTTACCTCAGAAATCTTGTTGGTGGGAGGGGTAGGAGACGAAGCATTTTGAACATTAGAAGAAATGGGTTTGGGGTTGTTGCTAAAGGTTTGGATGGAATGTGGGTGGGCATGGAAAGTTCCAATCACATTGTCGATTGCATGAGAAGCAGCAAGAGTAGTTGAAGTGGCGTAAGTAGAAGGACGAGGTACATCAGGGAGTAAGTCGTAAAGAGTACCTGTTTGTGAGTAAATGAGGTCAAGGTATTGAGCATGACTAATGACCTGTTCTTATGTGAGAACTCCACCCATGGAGATGTCATGACCAATGTCATTCACGAATGATTTCGTGATCCACTATGCCAGCAACTGATCAAGAAGTTTGAGTTTGATGAGACATCGTCTTCGTCGCCACTCATGAATGTGATCGGAGATATGAGTGGCTTTGGTTTGTTTGAAAGAAATCAAAATCTCAGTCCCTGTTTCATAGCGGATCAGTAACTGGTAGTGGGTGAGGAAAGCCATAGTGAGGGTGTTGAAGTCGGTGAAGAAACCTCATGGTAATTCTATATACCACTTCGCAGCAGAACCCGTGAGGGTTCACTGAAAAAGGTGTAAATGAATAGAGTCATCCATCAAGGAGTTGGATGAGCACCAAAGGTGAAAAGTCATTACATGATTGTTCCGTTCCTCTCCCAGTTTACCATCGAATTTAGGGATGTCGGATGGTAGTTTGGCTAGTATGGTGGGCCATTGAGGAGAGTGACGGATCAGATCATTTAAAATCCTCGACAGATCTGAGAGATCCAGGGTGGCTAAGAAAGGTAACTGTCTATTCACATGCGGGTACTAGTGACTTTAGGGAGGGAATCTCGTCAGAAAACAAGTGGGATGATAAGAAGTCTGCATATAATGCGAGGATCTAGGCAGATTTGGTTGTTGGTATGGAGGCAAGTAACTCATAGGGTTGTACCCTTGAACAGGGCTGTGGAGTTGAGCATTCAAGCCCCAAATAGGATTAGACATACCTAGATAGGGTTGGCCTGTACTAGGGGGTATGACGGAGCTCATTTGAGGTTGTTGCCCCCTAGTTGGTGGAGGATTATGTTGTATAAGATGATTCCAATACTGGGCCAAGGATGGAGGTATGTTTTTTCCATAGGGTGGGGTCGGTGGGGGTTGCCCTCCAATCAGGGGTTGTGTCCCAATTGGGATTTGTCCTACAAGGGGGGGTTGATTTTGGTCTCCATGGTGAAATTTTCCACCAATAGGAATCTGGTAACTAGGTGTGAAAGACGGGATGGTGCCACTAGGATCAATGCCTCCAATAGAGGATGGAGGAGGTCCTCTAAAAGGGGGTGGAGGAAGTGTCGGAATGAAACTGGGAAGATGGTGCCAAGAAGGAGTGGGACCACCAGGAGTTCCGGATGTGAATTGAGTAGGAACGAGAATAGAAGCATTCAACGCATGATATCCGGGTGGAAGTGTTGGGCTAACTCTGGGTGAAAGCGGTGTGCCAATGGGGGCTTGGCTAGCCACGATAATCCCGGTGTGAGGATTCTTAGTATTTGTGTAATGGACCATTTGTAGAGGGAGAGTCAATATGTGGTCAGCTCGTGGAGCTTCTATACTAGGAAAATAATAAGTAGTAGTAAAAGGTACTGTGTCGGGATCAGATGTTTCGGGAAACTCAGGTGCGATAGTGATATCAATGCCTACTCCTGAGCCAAAGAGATCTCGTCTAAAAATGACAGTAGTCCAAAAAGGGTCTTGACCCTCAAGTCCTAGGAAAGGTCCAATTGGTGATCAAGAATACTGAACAACTAAGGCTCCGGAAGAATTCACTCACACAATACATCTCTCGGAGTCAATATGAAGTCGGAAGTCCTCTCGAGAATTGGTAATTCGGAACCATTCTAGAGAGTTAGTTCTTTCCACTTGTGGAGTGGCAACGTCTTGGAATTCACTCTTTTGAGGAGAGCCCTCCAGTGAGTTGGTAGACAAGGGTTGAGAACCTTCTAGATTTTCTGGGGGTAAGTGTTGCATTCTACGTGAACAACATGGAAGGTCAATTGTGATTGAGTTAGAAACTTACGAAGGAAATTCTATGGTCAACTTGGGTGAAAAACCAACATGCGCTAGTAAAAATCTAGGAAGCAAAACCAAGAAAACAATACCTTCTAATTCCAAAGTCACTAGTTGGTGATGAAATCCAACATCATGATGATGAGACAAGAAGGGGATGGGCTAGGGTGGAAAAGTTATGTTGATGACCTGATTAACAAACTTACACCCTGGTGCAAGCTCCCACACATAATCGTGGGTATACCCTCCAAGGAGCCCGAGTGAGTTTGGCCAATGTCGATTCCAGGTACCGTGAAGACTTGCCCCTTCACAGTCACCTTGTGTAAGACCTTAAGAATATAGGCTACTAAGGTTACCACTAACAACAATAATGCTTGGGGGAATAGTCGACAGTCTGATCCACACACAAGGGTAGGGTATCTAGCCTAAAATCATCTTGAGAGGCTTCCACTCATCATTGTGGGTATACCTTCAAGTGACCCCCATAATACGTGCAATCTCTACACTGATATCAACAAAGCAAGGTGAGTAACTTTGTCAATCTCGATGCTAACTCAGGTTTGACCCTTGTGTGAGAAGGGCTTCCTAGGACAAAATGTTGCAAACGGAATTTGACACTCCTTACCACAAGATGATATTGTGTGTTTTGTTCTTTGGAGAGTGTATGTCACTACCTATTCCAAACCTCTAGCCTAGGTAATGTTGGTGTAAAAGAGCCCTAGAAAAAGTTACTAGTTAAATTTTAAAATTGCGCAATATTATTAAAGGATGTTGTTACTCAAAGGAGACGGAAATGAAACCGATGTTGTGTGAGACTCTAGCCCAACAATGCATAGATAGGAATGACTGATACAATTTTTTTGTTCGATGAATCCTATTTACATGAGGGAAAGAGGAGTTTTTTGGAACAACGTGAACTATGATGTATGATTTTCTCAGAAATGCAATATCAATCAATCATGAACAATGAAAATTATTTATTCGTTCTCTTTCAATACTTGAATGCCAATATTTTTTTCGAATAAAAAGTTGCTTAAAAAGAGAAAATGTTTTTTAATTTTCACTAGAAACCAAACAACAGTGGTGGAACTAAGAAAAACAAGCAACCAATGAAAAATAAATACCCAACAAACACCCAAACTAATATTTCAATGAAGACAAAAATAACAAACAAACAAGACTAGTCTCTTCAAATGCATATGGATAACAATTTTCCAAGTAATGAGCAATTGAAAAAGACAATTAATTCCAACTTTTAAGCCGATCACTGGCTCCCAACCAAACAAGCACTTGGATTTCAAAACCAGAGATTATATCCTTGTTAAGAAAAGGTCAAGAGGTAACAATTGAGAAAAATGAACAAGAAGATATTTTGATTTCCGAAGACTAATCATTCACGAGATTCAAAGTCAAGAAAGAATCAATCACTGGCCAGAGAAGTTCTTTTCAAGCACACATACAAATCTGGGCATCTGAGGATACAAAAAACCTTAATCCAAAAAATTTGCAAATGAGTTCATAGGCTGGAAGTGGGGTGTAGTGCAAGAATGAAGGATTTTCATAGTCTAGACAAGGGCAAAGTGTGAGAAGTTCGCACTGATCTGAACAACAAGGTGCAAACCCTAGTGATTCTCACATGCTACAAAAGGGTGTAGTGCGAGAAGGCCTAAAACTAAGCAAAATTTGGAAAAAAGATAAAATTTTCTAAGGAACCTTTGGACCCAGAGAGCCTATCAGGGTCTCCTCAAGACTCAGATATTGATGGAAATGAAAAATGGTAAGTTAATAGCAAATGGCCAAGGAAAAACCACCAAAAACCACCCAAAATGGGTTTCATCCCCAGTGGAGTTGCCAATTTTGTTATCGGACAAATCGGTAGGTGTGGACACTAACAGATCTCCCTAGATCCACCTGGATCTAGAACAAAATAGGACAGGACGTGACTCTTTCCCTAAGTTGTAGTCATTGAATCTACTAAAAAGAAGGAATAAGTGACATACCTTGATATCGCTTCCTTAGGTCTCTGTTGTTCCCGCTTCGTTCCGGTGCTCTCGTGAAGTCAAGTCCAAGACAACACAAACCAACCAAAGTGAAGATAGCAAAGTATATTCAATGTCAACTTATGCATATGATCAAGGAGTTACACAATAAAGTAAGAGTGACTTTATGGGAAAGGGACATGCCGTTGTATCATATTAATTGAAAGTAGAAGATACAACCTGATCGCCTTGATGTCACAATCTTCCTTTCAGTGACCCTTGGTTCCAACACACATACTTGCTCAGTACTTGTATGAAGAAGATCCAATACCTCTTGATAAACCAAATAGAGCCTTCAAGCCTCTATCTAAGCAGGGTTCTTCACACAATTCTTTCACCAATTCTTCATTCAATCTTGCTTAACCTTTTCCATGAGAAAAATTTCAATATATAGGAGAAGGAGAGATGGTTACATGGATGAGGATGATCCCATCAAATCTGAGAAGTCAGTATAATGACAACCATGTGAATGCCAACTCATTTTCTAGAAGATTCCCTTCTAGAACCCTCGAGACCTCTTCTCCTTTCCAAGCTTAAAAACAGGTTTTCACCCTATATATGGAGTAGACTATGAGAAGTTCGCACCCTAAGTGTGGGTGACCTATGTTAATGAAGGTTTCTCGCACCCTAGACCATAAGCAGCCTGCAAACTCATCTTAAAAATATGTTTTTGGAAGAATATAAGAGACACTTTTCTCAAGCAAAAGGTCTTTGTTGGGAGCCTGAATACATCACCAGAGTGACCAAAATCATGTGTAACAACCACGCCCCGATGTCATGTGTTCTAATGTCATTTGAATACGTCAAATAAAAAATTTTCATGTGTAAAGTGAAAGGTGACGACTGGTCAAATCACCTCACACCACTGATTAAGGTACTTTGCACCCATGCGATGCTAGGTAAGCGTTGTCAGATAGCTAACTCAAAGGACCATCATTCGAAATAAATTGGAAAAACATGATAAACCAATGTACCTGCAGGTACTCTTGTCGATAATTCATGATTGGCACTCAATTACGATTTTCATTCAAGACATGGGTTATATTACTCTGTTTTGGACGATTAACGTTCTATTTCAGAGCAGGGTAATCATAGGTTGAATTATTCAACTAAGGAATACAAGTTTGTACTTTCTGCAAAACCAACAAATATGGATATGACAGACCAAGTAGCTTTCAGTGAACCAAGATTTTCAACTAATATGACAAATTCATCAATGAAGAAGAAAGAGAAGTTAGTTGCACAAATATTAGAAACAAAATTTCATACGAAACCTGTGGAGGAACCATGGTCAAACGGAGAAATTAAATTAAATCCTATCATGAAGGATTTAATAATCAATGGTTACATAGGTGAACACCATGCACAAGCTGTTAGGAGGAAACAGAGAAAGAGTCAGAAGACAACAGTAAAAATTGAAGCAGTCGAAAGTGTTGAAGAAAACCAACCTGCTTCGCTTGATACGTTAAAACAAGAATTTTCCAAGCCTAAGTAGATTGCAGGTTAAATTTAGTATGTGCCAGAGAATTTTGAAACAATATTGACAAGTGGCCTTCAAGGCAGAAAACCTCAGATGTGTCAGTTTTGTTTTGTAACGTCCTCTATAAATAGGAGTTCGGCTTCTCTACATTGCTATTTTGTAACTGACAGATATTTTTAGAACTTTGGGAAAGATGATTCGTTTCGAATATCGGATGTAATTTTTCTATATATGCTATTATGAAGATAGATGAAGGGTTGGATGGAGGGAAGAGGGGATTTCCCTCGAAGCAAAAGGACTTTGTAAAATCATGGAGATAAGCTGAATATACAATGCATAAGCAATTTTTGGACTGTTTATGAAAATATTCTAATTGGTTGTGATATGAGTTTTGTTTTATTTCATTGTATGTATTTCATGTGATCTTTATTCCATTTACATTTTCTTCTATTTAAATTGGAGAGTTAAAGGACCATAATGAATCTTATGATGCTCTTGGTTTAACAAAATAAACTGTGTGCATTTCTTCCTAACTAATTCAGAATTCATTTTAATATGCTCTGATGTAGTTACGTGTTTTCCTTTTTCCTCTTTCACCATGCAAATTTCAATTTAAAATGAGACTCATTGCCTCATTTAGCCTTTTTCATCTTGATAATTCAAATGATTTTTCAATTCTTTATTGATTTATGACTCCATATCCCAAATGTCACCCCCATTTATTCAACAACTTTATAAAAACCCCCAACATAAACCAAACCTAGCCACTGATTACCAGAGAAATATCAAGTGACATGAGAGAGCCCTCTATGAGTTGAGCAGGCTAGTGCCTCAGCTCTAAATTTGGTTGAAATAGTTACCTCTATCATTTGTCTATCAGCCGGACAAAATTTATAGAGTGCTAACATTTTGGCGTCGTTGTCAGGGACAAAATTGAAAAATTTTCCCTAGGAAAGAACGACATGGTTGAGTTATAAGGTATGAGGGTAGTAGACACTTAGGCACATATTGGTTGTATTCCTACTTTTGGGACTCCAGACATCAAGAATCAATTTGAAGGTGATTCCATTGGTAGAAGAATCCAGGAATTTAAATTTTCAATGGGGACTCCACTCTCAATGCAGAATCCAACTTCCAAAACATTATTGGCGACTTCACTCAAACTTCAAATGTGATTTGAAGACTCCACTGGAAGATGAGATCCCTTGAGAGAGGTATGAAAAGACATTATGGAAGAAAACAAGTACTTAAAACTAGATTTTTTCCAAGGCATTTTATTGTTTGTTATAAGTTGCCTCTGGTCCTTCCTTGAACATGCTAAACAAATTTTCCTTTACCTACTGCATACAAATGATGATAATGAGAATCTTACAATTGTATATCCTCCTCTTAAAGTTGTACATGCATATCCTCACTATATCACTGATTTTGATAAAAAAATATCATCTGAGCCATGTGATGACCATAACCAAGTTGAGGAGTCTCATGAATCCAGGGTTGATATTTCACCTCATGCACCTGATCCAACACCCTCCAAGGCTCAGCATAGATACAGACCCTTAAGGATACCCCACATGCTTCATGGTTTTCCTACAAGACACTATGATTACCTACTTATGTTTGATGGGGAATCGGATTCCATCTCAACTGGAAAACACATCCAATGGTTTGAGTGTTTTATAGATTTGTTTGAGATTGCCCATGATGATGTTTGTATGAGGGCCTTCTCTCAGTCCTTGAAAGGGGACACCAAAGACTGGTTTAAACATTTTCATCCAAAGAAAATTAGCTCATGGGAGGAGTTCAAGGATTTCTTTTTAAGGTTTTGGGGCAGAAAGAAATCATTGGATCTACAACTTATAGAGTTCTATGCCTTAAAAAAGCAGAGAAATGAAGCTATTTCTATATTCACTAGAAGATTTTCCAGTATCTATTACAATTTTCCCAAAGAAATTCAACCCACTGAAGGTGCTGCCATGTTCCATTATACAACTACACTTCATCCATATTTGTCTTTCCTCCTGATGGAAATAAGACCTAAGTCCTTACAACGAATGTTTAATGATGCTCAGGACATTTAGCACAATATCCAAGCATGTAAATAGATTCAAAATGAGAGTTTGAATGCTCAAAAAAATGAAAGTGAATATGAACATAAAATAGTTGATTAGAATTTTGAGCATAGAATTGACAATATCATAGGTCCTCTTGAAGTCTCCAATGCTAATGATTTTTCAAGAGATTGTATTCCACTTATTGAAAAAGGAGGCACTGATTTAGCTTTTCATCCATCTCATGATGAGAACGAAGTTTATTATTTCATTTATTTGTTTGTAAACAGCCAAGAAGATGAGTTTGCAAATCAGTCTATTGAAGAGCAAATTGATGTTCCAAGTTTGTTCTTGTTGGATGACATTGCATATACTGCTAATTTTCCTATATATGATAAACATGATGATGATTATGAGCCTGACTTCCTAGAACAACCTACTGCATGTTCACTATCATAAGATGTTCCTTTCCAGCAATGTAATGAAAGTAATCAACCTACATATCACAGTTACAAAGAAGAAAGTATTGAATCAGCTGAAGGGAATTCTTTGCCTTTATGTTTTTTTGCATTTAAATTGTTGAAAGAAAATTCTAGAATCATCATTGAAGCAAATGAATGTATGCTGATGCCAAATCACACTAATTCACTGGAACAAATTGACAAGATATTGCATCATACTTGTCATGTGTCTGATGACCTTGTTACTTGTTATATAGAAGATCTTGTCAGTTCAAAATTGTAGCCATTGGTCGAAGATAAATCTGAAAATGAGTGTGTTCAGAAATCCAAATAATTTGACAATAGTGAAGAAAATGAAGGAGGTTTTGAATCAGATGAAAGAACCTTTCCATTATGTTTTTCTTCTTTCTATTTTTTGAAGAAAAATGTTTACAATGTTTCAAATCAGAAATCCTCTAGGGATGATGTTGAATATGAAGAAAGCGGTGGACTTACAAATGAAAACTATATTCCATTATGTTTTTCTTCCTTTGAATGGTTGAAGGAAAACCATGATATAGAAAAGGAAATAGGGAAGTCTGACTGCATTCACAGTGGCACTGTTTTACATGAGAAGATTGTTATCAGTAAGGAAGACCAACAAAATTCACATGCATTAAACGATCATGTAGTTGATTACTTGAAAGGATATTCCAATTCAGCGTTGCAACCTATGCTTGACCACCATCTTGAAAAATAAGATGAAGTTGATCAAGAAATTGTTGTTAAAGGTCATTTTCGTTCTCCTGAAACTAATATGGATATTCAACGATATCTCCAGCAAGACAAAGTATTTCAAAGTTGTTTTTCTTCCCTTGAGAATGACGTGGTGGTCCAATTTCTAAGTGGCCTAGACATGGATGAGGATTCTGAAACTGCATCTACGGAAACTCCAAGCAGTGAAAAAACAAATGACATAGAGCTTCAAGAAAGAAACCAAACAACGTATGCCACTTTTCTATCAGAAATACATAAAGATAATGAAAAGGAGGATGCACATGATATGGCTGTCATATTTGAAGATGTCCAAGAATGTATGAATGTTTTTGTTGAGATGTGTGGAGAAGTAGAAAAACCTATTGCTGAAATTTCATTTGAAAATGTTCTCAGAACTGAAGAAATAGAGAGAGGGAAACAAACACTTGTGGAAGAGACCTGTCTTTATGTTCTTGTCCGTTGAGAAGAAACAAATTTTCACGTTTTTCATGATCTTGTGGCATGTTATATGGAATATTCTACCAATCAGAATTTAAGGCTTAGACAAGAATGTAAGCTCGTAAGTGAATATAATGGTAGCTCAACATCGGCATTAGATGTGGATCATTTTACACCAATGATCTCTTCTTAGCCTGTATTGTTTTCTAATCTGGAAGGTCGTTTCCCCTAGTAGTCTCAGCTGACTTTTCAGTTTCTTGAGGAAAATAAGAAAGATCAATCACCTGAAGACTAGGATGCAGTGGAAGAAATGATATGTGATTGTTATTTTATACATATTTTGTAAGGTCCCTTTGCGACTTTGCTAGAAACAATGAACAGTCCTAATATTTCTGTAAGTCTAAAATTCAAATTCATATACAATTTATTCAATGAGTCGTTGATGAACAAGTTTTGGAGAAAACATGTGCAAAGAGAATGAGCAGTGGATAAAATGTTGGCATGGATGCATTGGCATTTTCATTTCACTTGATTGGCATTTCCATTTCAGCAGTTAGGATAGGTAGGTGCGAATAATCTTGATAATCAGGCATTTTCACATTCAATTTTCGAATAAAGTATTCAAATAGATTTTTAGTAGTAGGTCTAGCATTCAGTCTCCAAGACAAAACAAGGTATGCACCTACTGTAGGAGCATCCCATGGATGAGGCACTGGGACTATACGTTCTTTGCTACCTCACAGGGAGGGTAGCATCCCTAGTTGGAGCCTATGTTATCACCATAACAATTTCTTGGAATCAAAGTCTTGATATTTGGTAGAATGCTAAATAAATATAGAGAAGGGTTAAACTAGCTAGTGAGAGAACATCTGGCAGGCAAGGTTAAAATTAACGGAGACACAGAAGTAATGGGACCCGACAGACCGTAGATCTTGAAGCATCTCAGATCGATGGCCATAACACATATCGAGTGATGAAGTAGCGCAAAAGATAATTGTTAGAGGGCGAGCCGAGGAAAATACCATGGTTTCATTCTGTGGATGCATGGCGCCCTTACAGGCACATCGGGGTGAAAAGCAGGTAAGTGAAAAACCACTCAACCATGCCCCGATGTCACGTGTTCTAATGTCATTTGAATATGTCAAATAAAAAATTCACGTGTGGAAAGGGAAAGGTGGCGGTCGGTTAAATCACCTCACACCACTCGTTCAGGTACTTTGCGCTCGTGCGATGTCAGGTAAGCATCGCTGAATAACTAAATCAAAGGCTCATCATTCAAAATAGATTGGCCAAATGTGATAAACCAACATACCTGCAAGTACTCTTATCAGTAATTCATGATTGCCACTCAATTACGATTTTCATTCAAGACATGGGTTATGTTACTCTGTTTTGGGTGATTAACATTCTATTTCAGAATAGGGTAATCACTAGTCGAAGTAATTAGCTAAGGAAGACAAGTTCGTACTTTCTGCAAAACCAGGAAAGATGGATACGACAGACCAAGTAGCTTTCAGTGAACCAAGATTTTCAACTAATATGACAAATTCATCAATGAAGAAGAAATAGAAGCTGGCCGTGCAAATATTAGCAACAAAATTTCATACAAAGCCTGTGGACGAACCATTGTTAAACGGAGAAATTAAATTAAATCCCATCATGAAGGATTTAATCATCAACGGTTATGCAAGTGAACACCATGCACGAGCTATTAGGAGGAAATGGAGCAAGCGTAAGAAGACAACAGTAAAAACTAAAGCAGTCGAAACTGTTGAAGAAAACCAACCTGCTTGGCTTGATATGTTAAAAGAAGAAATTGCCAAGCTTAAGTAGATTGCAGGTTAAATTTAGTATGTGCCATAGAATTTTGCAATAATATTGACAAGTGGCCTTCAAGGGAGAAAACCTTAGATGTGTCATTTTTTTTTTGTAACGTCCTCTATAAATAGGAGTTCAGTATTGTACGTTGTTATTTTGTAACTGACAGATATTTTTAGAACTTTGGGGAAGATGATTCATTTCGAATCCCGGATGTAATTTATCTATTTATGCTATTATGAAGATATTTGAAGGGTTGGATGGAGGGAAGAGGGGCCTGCCCTCGAAGTAGGAAGACTTTGTAAAATCATGGAGATAAACTAAATATACAATGCAGAAGCAATTTTTGGACTGTTTATGAAAAGATTCTAATTGGCTGTGATATGAGTTTTGTTTTCTTTCATTGTATGTATTTCCTAAAATCTTTATTCCATTTACATTTTCTTCTATTTAAATTGGAGAGTTAAAGGCCCAAAATTCATCTTATGATCCTCTTGGTTTAGCAATCTAAAATGTGTGTATTTCTTCCTAACTAATTCAGAATTCATTTTAATATGCTCTAATGCAATTATGTATTTTCCTTTTTCCTCTTTCACCATGCAAAATTCAATTTAAACTCAGACTCATTGCCTCATTTAGCCTTTTTCCTCTTGATATTTCAAATGATTTGTCACCTCTTTATTCATTTCTGACTCCATAGCCCAAATGTCACCCCCATTTCTTCAACAACTTTATAAAAAACCCCAACATAAACCAAATCTAGCCACTCATTACTAAAGAAATATCATGTGACACGAGAGATCCCTCTCTGA
>WSFP011533686.1:0-11929 GCA_009831015.1 Picea engelmannii
AGTCTGTCATTTCAAATTTCTTCTTAAGGTTGGTTTTCACATGGTTTAAAAGTTTTGAGTCACTACCAGTGAGGATAAGGTCATCAACATAAAGGACAAGGATTATGAGATGGCTTCCTAATTTCTTGGTATATACATTATGATCAAAACGACATCTAGAGAATCCAGTGGAAATAAGAAATTTGTCCATTTTGGCATACCAAGATCGGGGAGCTTGCTTAAGACCATAAAGAGATTTCTTAAGGCGACAAACACGGCCAGAGTCATTTTGGACATAGGTAGGAGGTTGTTCCATGTAGATTTATTCTTGCAAATAACCATGCAAGAAGGAGGATTTAACATCCATCTGATGGACCTCCAATTTACGTGAGGCAGCAAGGGCAAGAACAAGGCGGATGGAATTCATTTTGGCTACAGAGGAAAATGTTTCATTATAGTCAATTCCTTCAACTTGGGAAAATCCTTTGGCAACTAACTAAGCCTTGTGTCGTTAAACACTTCCATCTGATGCATACTTAGTTCTGTAGAGCCATTTACATCTACAAGTTTTATTCCTTTTGGAAGAGGTACAAGATCCCAAGTATCATTTGCCATTAAAGAATGATACTCTTCATTCATTGTTGTATCCTAATCTGGATGACTTGAAGCTTCTACAAATGTCTCTGGATCATGAGTCTCTAAAACCTGAGCCAAAAGAGAAGAGGCTCACTGGAACTATGAACGTATTTGACGTTGATCTGAAGGATCACTGACAAGATCACCAGTTGCTTCTCGTGTTGAATGGACCCATCTAGGAAGTGGTGGAGCTGGAGATGGTGCTGGTGTTGGTTTAGGTTCAAAGGACTCATCTGGAGGAAGGTGAGAATTCAAAGGTGGATTTTCATCCTCATTGTCATCATTTGAAGAAGAAACCAGAATAGAATAAGGCACAAACGTCGAAGAAGGCACAAACGCCAAATTAGGCTCGCAGGCCAAAGAAGGCGCAAACGTCAAATTAGGTTCGCAGGCCAAGAGATTTTCATCAAATTTAACATCTCTTCTAATAATAATTTCATTACAATGTGGTTGAAGAAGTATATAACCTTTGACATCTTTAGAATAACCAACGAATATACACTTATCACTTTTAGGCTGCAATGCTTTCCTTTTCTCATCAGGAATGTGAGCCCATGCTATACTGCCAAATACACGAAAGTGACTTACATCTGGTTTAATTTTAGTCCAAGATTCTTCCGGTGTTATATTTTTAGGAGCCTTTTGTGGGAGTGTGATTTACTATTTAATTTGCATAGTTGATGGCTTTTGCGCAATACTTTAGACTTAATCCCCTAGATTGGATCATACAATTAGCCATTTCTTTTAATGTGTGGTTCTTTCTTTCAACAACACCATTTTGTTATGGTGTATACGAAACGGTGTGTTGCATTTGGATGCCATGTGTAGTGTAGTAACTTGTAAAAGTATTTTTCACATATTCACCTCCATTATATGTTCTTAACCTTTGAATTTGATGTCCAGATTGCTTTTCTACAAGGGTTCAGTGAAGATAAAAACCATTGATGAAGATCAAACCTCCTTCATTGTAAATGGGCATCGATTACTGCCAGGTGTAATTTTATTCCTTTATCCAGCCCTGGTAGATTACTCATGGAAAAAGAGCCTGGTGGAGTTTTCTTTAAGTTTTTCAGACTCTAAAAAATTGAAAACATCGGTGAGCATTAACTGATTTGGGCTCGAGAAAAATCCACATGACAGTAGATGGAGTTTTCTTTAAGTTTTTTAGACTCCTAAAAATTGAAAACACTGGCAAGCATTAACTGACCCGGGCTCGAGAAAAATCCACAGGACAGTAGTAGTTAGGATTTCCTTTCCAATAAAATGGAAGTGGAAACAGAAGCAGTGGTTAGTCTGGTTCCAAAAAGAGGAGGTTTTGTCATCTCTACAGGAGGTTTTCCAACTACAGTTTCCTTCTTGTTACAGATCCTGGGGCCCGATCATTGGATTCTTTTTCCTCATTTTATGACACTTCCACTGTAATTTCAACATTCCTATACCAGTGTGATGTTTGTAGTTTTCCAGCATGATCCTTCACCAGAACAAATTTACATTAGCAAGTGATAATATCTGCTCCATCTTGTTCCTCATAACATGTTTAGACATGAAGAGAAGCCTACAAGATTCCAGGTATCTTGTCAAAGCTTCATCCGGTACTAAAATAGTTTTTGTGTTGGTCCAATACTAAAACGATACATTGTGTTGATCCGGTACTAAAATGATACTCTGTGTTGGTCCGGTACTAAAATGATTCTCTATGTTGATCCAGTATTAAGCCAGTGATCCAGTACTGATGGTGGAATTCTGGTGACATTGTTCTATACTTGATATTGCCCTCATTTGACAAAGTATACTTCAGATAATGGAGGTATGAGCTCATTGTTTGTTCCTTTTATTAAGAATCACATTAATTCTGTGTTAAACATATGGTTATTCTCATATCCCTTTGTTACCTTAAGTTATTAAACCTACATATCGTTATCTTCCGAAGTCTTCATGTTTTTCCCCTATTTTCAAAATCATTTATGATGTACACAAATCTCTTTATGAAGTGATCGTCCAGTTTGAAAATATCTTGTCAAAAACTTTCGTTTGTGTGATGTCAAAATTATGATTATGCCACCTTCTACAACCTTACGTTGTTTCAAACCTATGACGTAGACTACTGCCCAATGGTGAATTTTGCTCACATCACCCACACTCTTTGTAATCATTACGAAAACCGGTAAGAATAGGATGTGACATTACTTCTGGGTATGATCATCACCTTATCCATGGATATGATCCCTCGGCATAATTTTTGACTCGTTTCTTACCTCACCATCATTTCAAAGATTTGACCGTTGTCTTCTCGTTTTCATTATAAACGCTCTTTTGGATGGCTTCGCCATCCAGATCAGCGTTATTTACCCACTTGATACTATACAACACCACTCTATTCGCTCCTACTATCTCATTACTCTGCCTCCATCACCTTGTTCTCGTAATTTTGCTTCCAGTACCAAACCCTCGCCCGAATTATGTTTCCCACACTTATTTTGAGACCCATTTTTAAGCCGACATGGGGGTTGACAGGCATGAACCCGTGTTCCATCTGTACAGAGAAACGAAGGAGTATCAAGCATGTAAAGAGAAATTTGAAAGGGTCGGCTGGGTTCCCTTCTTATAAAAATTCAGAGGACATCATGAAGGGGTATCCCATGCCTTCGCCCAGAGTTATGATGGAGAGAGCATCCAGTTGGGGGAACTAAAACTAACGATCATTGAAGCCACCAGAGAATTATTTCAAAGGCATCATCATTTATAAGATCCTTTGTCATAAATTTTTGAAGCACAAGCACCTGGACCTAGATTGGACAAAAGGTATCTCCACAAGATGGATCAAAAAAGAATATTTTATGATTCTTTTCTTCTTACAAAATTTTTTAACCTGTGAAGGGAGGTATGCAGTAACTTTCCTTTATCATTTAAGGTTGTTGTTGCATTTTGAGGGAGGACCACAAATAGATTTTCCCCATTTTCCTTGAATGATTATGAATAAGATGGTGAGAGGGGTTAAGTATGCCTCTAAGAAGCCTGAAACCAGTCTCTATCACCGTGGGTTGATGAAACTGCTTGTTTTTCATGAGTTTAGAAAACGAGACAGCAGTTGGAAGAAACTCCTCACATAAAATTTTGCTCAAGAAGTTTCTTGGTCTATAGAAGGAAATGTAACAAGGGAACATAGTAAGGAGTCAGGTAGGAAGAAGGGAGATAGTAGAAAGAAAGGAAATAAATCCAGTAATGAAGTAGATCATGTTGGCCCTAGTTCACCAAAATCTGTAAGAAAATTGGACAAAGGAAAGACAATAGTGTTAGAAGAATAGCTTGCACCTATGGTGGAACGATCATCCAAAACCAAGAAAATTCGCCTAGACCCATCCACTAAAAGCAAAACACAAATTAGTGAGAAAAAGAGGAAGAAATAAAGGTCTGGTAGTGATGCTGGAGAGATTGCAGGTAGTGTTCCCGAAGTAATTGTTGAATTACCTCAGGAGAAGGTTGGAGAAATTGCAGATAGTGTTCCAGAACTGATTATTGAAGTACCTCGGGAGAAGGTAGGAGAATTAGAGAAGACCCCTGAACTGAGAGTCAAAAGTAAGAAGAAAATTAGAGCCAATGAAAGGAGTGATATAGCACAGTCCTCTAGCAGAAAGACAAGGAGTACACAAAAGGAACAAGTTCCGGCCCCTACATCTAATTCCTCTAGTAGAAAGACAAGGAGTACACAAGAAGAACAAGTTCCAACCCCTACATATGAGTCCTTTAGAAGAAAAACGAGGAAGCAACAAGAAAAACAAAGTCCAGTGCCCATATGTGAGCCTAAAAAGAATAAAAGGAGGTTGTTTCAGGAGGAAATTTCTATTCATGTTAGCACACCTGAGGAAGCATCAAGTCCATCACGTAGAACACTCAGAGCATGGATAAGCAGGTGAAAATTCCTCACATTCCTTCTTTTCCAGATGATCCAGTTGACATGCCAAGCTCACCAGAGCAAGAAGATATGTATGTGACAACTATTAGTGAAACCGAGGAATTAGTGACGGAGACACTAAGGGATTTATGGTGGGTAGTTAAAGCCAAGGAGGAGATAACTGAGCAAGCATCACTTGAGCCTATCAGTTCTCTGACCGAACATTAGTTGGTATTGAAAGTTGAAAGGCTTACAAAATAGAATGAAGAATTGAAGCAAGAAGTGAAGGAGTATAAAGTTTTGGACATGCACATCAAGAAAGAAAATGCACAGTTGAAGGAGAATAATCGAAGGCTACAGGATGAGCATGACGAGGTCTCTACCAAACTCAATAAGGTTATGTGCCTAATACATTACACACGAGTTATTAAGAGGGAGATTAAGGATGAGGATTCAGGTTTTGATATCCTATAACCAAACAATTAATGATCAAGCAAGGTGGAGGACAACACCAATTTTGCAATTTTGAGGATCAATTCAACAATTTTTACATGAGGACATGCAATGACTTGGGCATGGAGGAAATGTTGGGTCTCCTTTTTTATACCTCCAATTGCCTTATCTTGTGCTATATCTTGACCAATTATGTCTCAGACATATGCATTATTTTCCTATTTTCCTCAAAAGTCATGTCTTTTAGCCATTCTTGTGTATATATGAAGTGACTTATGTTTAATCATGATTTTTGAGATTTCTTAGTGGTTGGAATTGAATAATTGATGTTAAATGCTCTCTAATTACTTTGAATGATCCAAGCAGACCTTATGACACAACTATTATTCATTTGGTACCTATTTGGACGTTCATTCAATATTCAATTCGTCCAGTACCTATTTCTATGCTCGTCTGGTACCTATCTCTACCCTCGTCCGATACCAATGTTGTGTTCGTTCGATACCTATTTCCACGCACATCCGGTACCTATTCATGCATTAGTCTGGTACTGATATTTGATTATGTGCGTCCGGTACCAGTCTTTTTGTTCCAATTGTGCGTGTCCGGTACCAGTTGCGCATTTGCAGGATTGGGTGTTTGAACGAGTTTGCTCTCGATGGCTCCAAGGAATTTGTTGGCTCGAACATTCTTTGTTCATTGAAGACCACGATACATTTCATCCTAATGCACTTTGTGTCATGAGGATGAAATTGTTCCCTTGAAAAATGATACATCAACCAATTGTAATATTTGTGCAAACATTTGTTGTTATCTCCAGACTTTGATTGTAACGGTTGTTTCTTTTTAAAAGAGAGATCCTTGTAGATGATAGATATACAGAGATAGAATTAAGCATTGTTATGTTGTAAGATTGATTCTTGAAAATTGTTGATTGTACCCCATTTTTATGAAGTAATGATATAAATTGCAGTTCATGGATTCCATGTGAGTGATCAAATCTTGTCTTATGTAAGTTTCTTTTAAATGCTGCCTTGATGGTATGGCAAGGGCCCACCGACCCAACCAAGGTAAGCTTCCTTGTATTTATTTGTCAATATAATTATGGTTTTTTTTATGTGTGGATAGAATAATTATGTGTTTGATCATAGCATCTAACTTTATTCATGTTATGTTTCAGTAATGCACTTGATACCAGACAATATAAATGTGTGGTAATTATGAGTGAGTGAGAGCTCTGTGTGCAATATAGGATTTATGAGTGCAACGTAGATTTCTAAGTAAATACTTGTTATCCTTGTGTGTATGTAGGTAAACAATGATTTGTTAGACTGAATGCTCTAGTGTTTGTTTCTGTTGGGTATGTGTTATATTCTTTGCACGAGTAGTAGTGTCACATATTTTTCTACCTCGAAAAATGTGTCACATATTTTAAGTGGTTTTTCGGCACATAGTTTCTTTGTCGATGGTTTTCTATTTTTGGTTAAGGAATTAGGGTTGTTGACTAATCCAGGTCATTGGGTTAGGGTTTTGTATGTTGCTGGCTCCTATATGTATATTGTATTGTAAACAATGTATCACTATGAATAAATATAGAATATGTTGGTTTTCTCGGTTTGGGTTTCCAGGGGAAAAATCTCTGTGTAATGTTTGTATTTGCCATTGTATCTTTTCTGTTCTTTTACTGAATATTTGTTTGCAGTAGATATTGTACAAGGTTAAAATCTACATTTGGTATCAGAGATTTGTTGGCTTCAGGGGGATGCTTTTGTGGTTAAGGGTTTGGCTCGGGACTGTGATAAGCCTTGTTACAGTGGGAGATCTGTGGTATTGATTTTTCAAGTGAAAAGAAATGGCAAGCAATTCAAAGATCGAGATTGAGAAGTTTAATGGGAAAAGTTTTGAGTTATGGAAGCTCAATATGGACGATCTGTTGGTGGACAGAGATCAATGGATCGCGTTAGATCCAGGTACTGCACCTACAGGAACTTCAACAGATGACTAGAAAAAGTTGGATCGGAAGGCAAAGAGCACAATCCGACTGTGTCTCTCCGATTCAGTATTAATGAATGTGTCATAGGATGCTACATTCAAGGATTTATGGGAAAAGTTGGGGAAGTTGTATCAGTCTAGGTCCCTAGTAAATAAACTATTCTTGAGAAAGAAGTTGTATAACTTGAGGATGAGAGATGGAGACTCAGTGGTAGAGCATTTGAACGCCTTCAATACTGTGGTAAGTCAGTTAGTATCTGTTGAGATCAAAATTTCAAATGAAGATAAATGTATTAGTTTACTGTGTTCTTTACCAGACTCGTAGGATAGTCTAGTTGTGGCCATAGGTAGTAATACAACTGCCTTGAATTTTGATGAAGTGGTCCCATCCTTGTTGTCGGAGGAGATGAGATAGAAGAATATGGAAGGACAGAGCACAGACGAATTATTTGCAAGAGGACGACCCCAAGAAAGAAATAGATCTAACTTCTCAAGTGGAAGATCTAAGTCTAAGGGTAGATCTAAATCTCCCGAAAAGTTTGTAAGGGTATGTTGGACATGTGGAAAAGAAGGGCACTACAAGAAGCAGTGTAGATCCAAAGTTGAGAAAAAGAAGGGATCTGAAGAATCTCATTCTACAGAAGAAAAGACCTCCAAGAAAGAAGGAGGGGATGTGTACTTGGCTTCTTCAAGCACACATGCAGATCATGAGGAATGGTTGGTTGACTCTAGTGCATCCTTTCATATGACTCCCCATAGGGAGTGGTTCTGAGAATATGAAAGGTATGATGGAGGTAATGTTTTCTTAGGTGATGATTCGGAAACCATAATCATAGGACGAGGAAAAGTCAAGTTGAGGCTCATAGATGGAAGGATTAGAACACTGCATGGTGTTCTGCACATGCCAGGTTTGGCCAAAAATTTGATTTCTGTAAGAAAAATGGACGATGCAGGGGTAAAAACAATATTTGAAAAGGAAACTTACAGGATGGTTTGAGGAGCAATGGTGTTGCTAAAGGGAGTTCAGTTTGGAACTTTGTATAAGCTGTAAGGAAGCACTATTAGTGATGGATGTAATAGCTCCATTGTTCCTGATATTGGATTTGAAGAAGAAATAACTCCTACGGTCTCTGGAGAAAAGGTTATGCTCTGGAATCAAAGACTAGGGCATATCAAAGAGAAGGGTCTTCGACTACTACATGGTAAAGGTATGGTTGAAGGTATGTCTAACTGCTCTCTGGATTTTGATTTCTGTGAACGTTGTCTATATGGGAAGCAGAATCGGGTAAGATTCCCCTCTGATGCAACAAGGGTAGAAGGAATTTTACAGCTAGTTCACAATGATGTTTTTGGACCTGTGTCGGTCCCATCATTGGGAAAATCTGTGTACTCTCTCTCATTTATAGATGACTTCTCGAGGAATACTTGGATATATTTCCTTATGAAGAAATCTGAAGTCTTTGACAGATTTAAAGAGTTTAAGGCTCTTGTTGAGAATCAAACAGAGAAAAGAATTAAGGTGTTGAGGATAGATAATGGCGGAGAGTTCTGCGGGAATGAATTTGAAGAATTCTGTAAGAAGTGCGGTATAGCAAGGTAGAAGACTACTCCATATACACCTCAACAGAATGGATTTGTAGAAAGGATGAACATGACGTTGATGGAAAAAGCAAGGTGCATGCTCAGTGGTGTCGGGTTAGGGCAAGAATTCTAGGCAGAGGCAGCGGGTATTGCATGTTACTTGGTCAACAGATCACCCTCATCAGTGTTGGATGACAAGTCTCCACAAGAGGTATGTGGACTGGTAAGGAACCTTCTCTCACACATCTCAAGGTATTTGGCTATGATGCATATGTTCATGTTCCAAAGGAAAACGAGAGTAAGCTAGATAAGAAGGCCGAAAAGTGTATCTTTATTGGATATAAAGATGGTTTCAAAGGTTATAAGGTTTGGAACCCATAAACTAAGAAGGTAGTGTATAGTCGAGATGTGGAATTTAGAGAAATGAAGGATGTTGTTAAACAGGAAGTCCTACCAAGTAAGGAAGAACCAAAGAAAATAGAGTTTGATCTAAAAGATGATGAGTCGGAATCTACAGAGGAACAAGAATAAGAAGAAGAAGATCCTCATACTCTAGTATTGAGGAGATCGGTTCGAGAAAGAAGGCAACCGAAAAGGTATACTCCATATGATTTCCATTCAAATTTTGCTTTGTCTATTACTGATGATGATCCCAGAACTGTCAGGGAGGCGGTGGATTTAGAGGATGCAAATCTCTGGAAAAGGGCCATGGACGAAGAAATGGCATCTTTGGATAAGAATGAGGCTTAGGATCTAGTGGAGTTGTCAACTGGAAGAAATCCCATTGGAAACAAATGGGTATTTAAATAGAGGCTAAATGCAGAAGGAAAAGTGGAGAAATACAAAGTTGAGTTAGTAGCAAAGGGTTATTCCCAGGTTGAGGGAATTGATTTTGGAAACAACAAGGAGATTATCCAGGATGTGAAAACTCAGTTGTCCTCTAAATTTGACATGAAGGATCTCGATGCTTCAAATTTCAATTTGGGCATGGAAATTAAAAGAGATTGGAAAATGAGGAAACTCTGGTTAAATCATAGAAAATATGTCGAGACTATATTGCAGAGGTTTAATATGCAGGAATGTAAACCGGTCAAGGTTCCTATTCATGTTGGTGTAAAGTTATATGTGGATCAGTGTCCCAAGACACATGAAGAGGAGGAGGACATGTCTCGTGTGCCATATGTGAGTGCAGTTGGCAGTTTGATGTATGCAATGGTCTGTACTAGACCGAACATTGCACATGCAGTGGGATTTTTGAGCAAGTATATGTCAAAATCGGGGAAGGAGCATTGGACAACAATAAAAAGGGTTTTCAGGTATTTGCGTGGCACTGTTATCTATGAATTGTGCTACGAAGGAAGACCGAGATTGGACAGAGTGGTGGATATACATGGCTTTGTGGATTTAGGTTGGGCTGGAGATTTGGATCGTAGGAGATCTACAATTGGGTACGTGTTTAACATGTTTGGAGGAGCAATAAGTTGCATGAGAAAAAGACAGGATGTAGTGGCACTTTCAACTACAGAAGTTGAATACATGGCATCCACTCATGCAAGTAAGGAAGCAGTATCGTTACAAAGATTGTGTTCAGGTATTGGGTTGGTACAACAAGCTGTAAGGATATATTGTGACAGTTAGAGTGCAATTTTTATAGTGAAGAACCCAGCTCATCATTCAAAGACAAATCATATTGATATTCAATATCACTTTGTGAGAGACATGGTTGAAGAAAAGAAAGCATTGTTGATGAAGGTGGACACTTTGAAGAATGTTGCAGATTCATTAACAAAATCTGTGAGCACTAAGAAGTTCTCTTGGTGTAGAGGATCCATGGGCATTGCTTCCCTGGATTGTTGACTATGTAACCCTGTAACCCCCTGTATGAAAAGAAAACAACAAGTGGGAGAATGTTGGGTATGTGTTATATTTTGCCTCGGAAAATGTGTCACATATTTTTCTGCCTTGGAAAATGTGTCACATATTTTAGGTGGTTTTTCTGCACGTGTTTTCTTTGCCTATGGTGTACTATTTTCGGTTAAGGAATTAGGGTTGTTGAGTAATCCAGGTCATTGGGTTAGGATTTTGGATGCCGCTGGCTCCTATATGTATATTGTATTGTAAACAATTTATCACTATGAATGAATATAGAATATGTTGGTTTTCCTGGTTTGGGTTTCCAGGGGAAAAATCTCTATGTAATGTTTGTATTTGTCATTGTATCGTTTCTGTTCTTTTACTAAATATTTGTTTGCAGTGGATATTGTACAAGGTTAAAATCCACAGTTTCTATTTTGCAAATCTAGGGACAATTCAGATCTTCATCTTTCACCATACATGAGCCTATAATGGAGTATCTCACCACACCTAGAGTTTCTTCCAGAATTGATTAGGATACATCTTTCAAACAGAGGCACAATCAAGACCTCCATCTCTCACCCTACATGCACCTATAATGGAGTGTCTTACTTCACCTGATATTTCTTCTAGGATTGATTGAGATTTCTTTTAAGAATGTGAAGAGTGTTAATTGTTGCTAGTTTAGTTGCTACATGAAATAGAGTCAAAGTTCATATTTCCCTTTCATGAGCCTATAAATGAACAGATTCGCCACCTAAGCAAGAAATTTAGATCACATGATTGTTTTGAGTTTTACGTTTTTATTTTTGAATTGTGTGGAGAGTGTTACTTGAAAAGTGTGAAAACAGAGTATTGGTTTTAGAGTGTTTTCTTATGTAGGCTATACTCATCAAACATATGAATTTATCTGTTATAGGCACATATAGTGCATCAACTTTATTGATTACGAAAACGGATTGACATATTAAATTATTTCAATATATTGAACATATAATTGCACCTACAATAACCTAAAATCCTTTCACATTATCTGCACCAAAGATTAGTACATCATCTACAAAAATTGAATGAGAAACAAACTCTAAATTAGTTATCTTCAATCCTTTCATGATTCCTTTTGTCCATGCCTCTTGAACGAGTCTACTTAAACCTTCTGCCACTATCAAAAACATAAAGCGAGATATGGGATACCCATGTTGCAATCCCCTTGAAGAGCAGTAAAACTTGGAAGGGGCACCATTAATTAAAACAGTGAAAGATGTTGATTCAATCCACCCCATAATCCAGTTCAACATAAATAGACTCATCCCCAGCTTGATCAAGGCCATTCTAAGGAAAATCCAACTGACTTTATCATGGTCTTTTGAAAGGTCTAATTTAAGCACAAAAGAAGGAATTTTTTGAACTTTGATAGAATTCATAGCTTCTTGAGCTAATGAGACAGTGTCATGGATTTGTCTTTTGAACAAGAAGCCAAAATGTTCCCTAGAAATGATTTCTCTAAGGATAGGTTTTATCATATTCATGATAATATTGGAA
>WSFP011533695.1:0-11929 GCA_009831015.1 Picea engelmannii
TCAATGTAAAATTAATTCTCAATTATTCTATAAAAGTGGCTCACTTCATAAGTAACTTATTTGTAAAAGTGAGCTTATAGGCAAAGTTAGAGGGGAAATGTTTTTTAGTCAACCACCTCATTGTGCATCCATCACCACATGGGTCAACTTCTACCTGCCACGTGGCACTTTGGTTACTTTTTATGCCTTTTATTAAAAAGGGCATAACTTTCACATCCAAAGTTTGTTTTCAGTGTCGTTTTTTTTTAAACTGCCTATTTTTTTAGAGCTTCCAATCCAGACAATCAATTTAAACTTTTGAATCCATATTACCTGAATATTTATGATATGGCTACTCCAAGTGATCTTTTTCTTACCAGTACCAACTACGTTTCATGGAAATCCCATATGGAGGATGTACTACAAAGTAAAGGACTATATTGGATTACCTTGAGAAAAGAAAAAGATGTCACCGATGCCGAAAAGAAATCCAAATGGGATAATCAATATGACGAAGCACGTGGATTAATCAAAATGTCCATCTCTTCTGATTTATAGTTTCATATTCAAGGAATTGATGACCCAGATGAAGCTTGGGATAAGCTGAATAAGGTATTTGGTAAACTGTGATTCGAACCCACCAACTTGAAAATCAGATAATGTCTTTAAGTCTTAACGATTTCCCTTGCATTGAAGATTATTTATCTAAGTTCAAAACACCTAGAATTTTACTTAAAGAATGTGAAATAGACATGAAGGATGATCAATGTATATATGTTATTCTTGCTAAGCTTAGTACTGCATATTTTGTGTTTGTATCTACTTTTTATGCCCCTAGAGAAGGTCTAGGGGATTCATACATAGAGCCCTCTCTTGAGTCTTTTTGTGATTGTCTAATTAGAGAGCAATACAAGCTCTTGCATCTTGGAGTGATCAGCACTACAGGTACATCAAACAAAGCTCTAATGTACTAGCAGAAAGATAGAACCAATCATATAAAGAAGCAACACCCTCACAACAAGCAAAACAAGGATCCCAAACCCTCTCAATGAGATTCTACTCTCAATGGTGACAAAGGACCAAAAACAAAAAGTACAGAGATTGACAGGCATTGCAATTTTTGTGGGTGAGATGGTCATCTAAAGTCTAAATGTTTTAAAAAGATGGAGGCCTTGGAGGCAACAATGAATGAATAATATCGTTCCTTCATGGCGAACGATACTTGGGATCTTGTGCCTCTTCCGAAAGAAAGAAAACTTGGCAGACGTAAATGAGTGTATAGAACTAAGTATGCATCAGATGGAACTGTTGAAAGACATAAGGCCCGGTTAGTTGCCAAAGGATTCTCTTAAGTTGAAGGAATTTGTCAATTTTCATGTCTCTATGTGACCAATTTTCAGATCTGAAAATTGTCACCTAGTGAACTAATAGTCAAACCCTAGCTGTTATCACTTAACAATTTTACACTAAAAATTACAACTGAAAATTATATACAGCAGAAACACAAAAGATCAGAGATGAACCATCAACAAATGAGACATAAAATTATGTTCTGTAATATTTATCAAATTTAGAAATCTTCGGGCAAAACCAGCGCTCCTGGTCAACACACTTTGACCAAAAACTAGACAACCTTGTCCACCAAAAATATCAGCAAAATTTTGAAGAAAATCAGCAAAGTACAACTAAGCAAAATACCTAAAAATCTACCTGCAAAATATGTTGTAGTTGCTGCCACCTATACCTATGCTGATGTCAATCGTACGACTGTTGAGGCCAACAATACGGACCTGCTACACCTCAACCTTCTCACACGTGCGAACCGAATCTTCCCTTCACACGTGCGGCTTCCTTTTTCCTGTCCTCGGCCTGCTCACACGTGATTGTACAGCTTGTCTGTATGGTCTACAGCTCGCACATGTGAGCTGTCTCTCGCACTTGCGGCACCTCTCTTCCTCTCTCTCTACAATTCTCTCTCACATGTGTGTGTCCTCAAATATGTGTCTTGGCTGAGCATATGCCTTCCTTGGCTTGAGACAGAAACATAAAATCCTCCAAACACTAGATCAGATTTGCCTCATAATTTCAGATTTCTCCTTGTTAAAATTTCCAAGCTCCTAGCACAAGTGTACCTCACATATGCTATCTCCATCATGCACACAATGATTTAATGTCACAATGACTTGACCTTTATTTATACAAGTCCAAAGGGGGGTGTCAAAGTGTCTTTTCACAAGTCAACATCAAATTAGAACATCTTTGTCTTCTTTTGTGGGTGTGAAGCCCCATCACAAGCCCACAAAGCCCATCACCTTGCCCATGAGGCCCTAGCCTCATTCTGGGCCGATTTTGATGAAACGAAAGGCTAAACTAATGCCAACGAAATTTCCCACAAGCCTGGCACCTTGGCATCTAGTGGGAATACCTCCTAAAGCTACAAAATCAACAAAATTGACTACAATGAAACCTTTGCCCCCATAACCAAAATGAATTACATTTGCCTTGTTCTAGCCCTTGTTGCCTCACATAAATGGGATGCCCATCAAATGGATGTCAAATCCGCCTTCTTGCATGGTGATTTGCAAGAGGAAAATTACATGGAACAACTTCCTGGCTATGTCCAAAATCACTCCAGCCTTGTTTTCCACCTTAAGAAATCTCTTTATGGTCTTAAGCAAGCTCCTCGAGCTTGGTATGCTAAAATGGATAGCTTTCTTCTTGACACTAGATTTTCTAGATGTTATTCCGACCCCAATATCTATACCAAGAAAGTAGGAAGCCATCTTATAATATTTGTTCTTTATGTTGATGACCTTATCCTCACTGGTAGTGCCCCTAAACTCTTAAGTCCTAACCCATGTCAAATCCATCCTATAGAAGAAATTTGAAATGACATACATAGGTTATTTGCATTATTTTCTTGGCCTCCAAGTATTGCAAACCAAGGAAGGAATTTCCCTTTCCCAGTCTAAGTATGCATGTGACCTTCTTCGCCACTTTCACATGAAAGATTGTAAACCAACCCCTTCTCCCTTCCATTCTGGAGTCAAATTTGCTACCACCTATACTACACCCGAAGTGGATTCCACTTTCTACCGTTAGTTAGTTGGTAGCCTCTTGTAATTGACTCATACCCATCCTGATATTTCCTTTGTTGTTGGCCTTGTTGCCCGGTATATGCAAACACTCCATGGGAGCAACAAAAGGGATATTTATGTATGTCTCGGGTACAGTTCAGATTGGGATACATCACAGTTCAAGGGGTACTCCTTTGTTGATTGGTTTCACTAATTCAGCTTGCGCAGGCTGTAGAAAAATCAAACCCCAGCCCAGTTTCAAGTCTCAATGAGATTTACCATAGCTTAATGCCCAACCCACATTGCATTTTCTGCTGCAAATTAGTTAGCATGAAAACAACTCATAACAGGAAACACAAGAAGTATACTACATCCCTTAACTCGGAAATAAATGCACACCCAGAAAAAATTTGACACAAGAATTTTTGGTCAAAATAGACCCTAGAAAAACCCGCAAGGGGAAAACGAATGAGAGGGGAGGATTTTATTATTCAAATCTCAAAGAGAAATTATTTACAACAGTCATCTTCGGCAATAAAAAATTCAGACGTATCTCAAAAAATCGAGCCAAATGAACTCCTCAAAATCTGAGCAAAGCTTCTCGAAATTCGTGCCAAAATGTCTAGTACGATCTGTACAGGCCTACTCCTCTATTTTTGTGCCTGTAACTGTACGATTTTCCTTGGCAAATGTGCCAAAACAGAAGCCTCAATTTCTATGTCTATATATGTTGCAAATGGTCTTGGGAATCGTGCCAACTTCTCAAAATTTAATGATGTATGTCCTCAATTTTGTGCCTGTAAACAGCAATACGACCTCTCACAAATCTGTAAGATACAATTGCATTAATGTTGAACTCTTCCTCGATATATGTGCCTGCACTTGCCTTGGAAATCGTGCCTCAAGCAGCGACTCAACCTCTTCTCCTCTGCTCTCTTTCTCTTGCACTCTCCAAATGCTCATGAAGAATGAGGAAAAGATGGGTGCCTCAATCCCTAAGTCAACTCAATTAGGGAATGTGAAGAGTCACATAATCCAAGGGTTGAGATTAGATCTTGGGCCTCTTAGATCAATTGTGGTGATTTAATGACCTTTAAGTCACCCACTTCACAAACATTCCAAAAGTCACTTTTAATTTTATCTCTCATAAAATTAATGCACTAGGGACCACATTGGACACTTTCTCACCCCTAGGCACCTAAGTTGTGAGAAACACTTGTCCTTGGTAATTTTTAATTATTTAGCACTCCCTCTCACCGAGGAAAGTGTTCCTCACCACTCCCAACTTGTCTCTGAAGGGTATAAACTTGCCTCTTCCCAAAGCTTTAGTGGGGATGTCTGCTACCTACTCATCAATGGATATAAACTGAAGCTCAATTGCCCCTCTCTGAAAACAGTCCCGGATGAAGTGATATCTAATCTCGATGTGTTTGGACTTGTCATGGAAAACTGGATTCTCAGAGAGTTTTATGCAACTTTGATTGTCACAGTAAATCATCGTTGGCCTCAACTGCACACCAAATATCCCAACCAAGAACTTGCGAAGCCATATGGCCTCACAACTGGCCTGACTGGCTGCCATATACTCAGCATCAGCAAAACTCAAAGCCACTGACTTTTGCTTCCGACTGAACCAAGACGCAACTGTTGAGCCCAATCCAAAGCAACAACCTAAAGTACTCTTCCTTTCAACAACGCATCCTGCCCAATCTGAGTCTGTGTAGCCAATCAATCCGACTCCATCCCCTCTCTTATAGTCCAGGCCATAATCCACCGTACCCTTAAGGTACCTAAGCACATGTTTTGTTGCCACCCAATGCACTCTCCAAGGCTCCACCATAAACTGACTGAGAGTGTTTACAGCAAAACAAATATCTGGTCTGGTGTTGACCAAATACATCAATGAGCCAATCAACTGATGATAAATCGTGTGATCAATCAACTCTGACTCAGAAGCATTGAGCTTCTTCCAGTTGGTTATCATGGGTGTGGACATAGGCCTACAATCCTCCATCTAGAATCTCCTCAGAATGTCAGCAGCATACCTACCCTATCCCAGAAAGATGTGTCCTAGCTCCTGCCAAACCTTCAATCCCAAGAAATAGTACATTAGTCCAATGTCTTTCATCTCGAACTCTGAAGCAAGACTCTTCTTGCAACCAGCTATGAGTCTCTCTGTCCCTGTAATGAAGAGATCATCCACATATAGCACAAGAATGAGAGGATCCTACCCAACCAGAATGAACTAAAGGTTGGGATCCACTTCACTCTTCTCGAAACCCATCTATTGCAAGTATGCATCAATCCTCGAATACCAAGCTCTAGGAGCTTGCTTCAGTCCATACAATGCCTTCTTCAGTTTGCACACATGAGAATCTCTCCCATGCACCTCAAAGCCCTATGGCTGCTCTATGGACACCTCCTCCTATGTGAGACCATTTAGAAATGTGGTCTTCACATCCATCTAATGGATCTTCCAACCCATATCTGTTGCAATGTAGATCACTTCCCAAATCGAAGTGTATCTAGCAACCGGAGCAAAGGTCTCATCATAATCAACTCCATCTACCTGTGAGAACCCTCGAGCCACAAATCGAGCCTTGTATTTCTCAATGCTGCCATCAACAACATACTTGATTTTATAGAGCCATCTGGAAGTCACCAATGACTTCCTCTAAGGTCTCGAAACAACCTCCCACACATCATTCTTCATGATAGAATTGTACTCTTCCACCATGGCATCCTTCCTGACCTGCTAACCTGCTGCCTCCTCAAAGGTGGAAGGCTTGGACTCAATGATGTTGCTCACCATCACTAAATAGATGCAAAATCTCTCTTGAGGTTTCCTCTCCCTCATAGTCTTCCTGGGATTCCCCACATATCCGTGATCTTCCTTCAAAGTGTCTTGAAGCCATTTTGGATTCCTCTTCTCTGAAGTAGCATCCTGTAGAGGGGACTCCTCCTCCTCAATCCCACCATCTGAAGACCGAATACCTAAAGATGATGATCTTGTGATCGCCTGGGAACCAGTAGACTAAGAAACAGTACCCTATGAACCGGTAACCTGAGGACCAGTGATCTGTGACCCCATCACATGTGGACTAGTAGCCCCTGAAGCAGGTGGTCCTGAACTCTGTAACACAGTACTCTGTGAAGGACTCACCTAAAGCTGAGGAGTCTGTTGCTCCCCCTGCTCAACATCCCGTGACCTCCTAAAGGCTCTCTCCTCCTCAAATCTCACATCCCATTGCACAATTGTCTTCCTCAAAGATGGGACGTATATGCAGAAAGCCTTTGAGGTCTCGCTATACCCAACAAAAATGCCCTTCTCTGTTGTGGGTTCTAGCTTTGTCCTCTTCTCAAAAGGGACATGTGAATACGTAAGGCACCCAAAAATCCTGAAGTGCCCAACTTCAAGCTTCTTCCCAAAGAAAGCCTCCTCATGAATCTTATTCTCCAAGACTTTGTGTGGACTCCTGTTCTGCAGATAAACTGCAGTGTTGCACGCCTCAGGCCAAAGAAAGAGTGGTAGTCCCTGATCATGTAACATGGCTCTTGCAGCCCCAACAATGGTCATGTTCTTCCTCTCAGCAACCCCATTTTGTTGTGGGTTGTAAGGAATTGTCAATTCTCTCTTAATGCCTTCTCTTGCACAGAAGACATTGACCTCATTGGAGGTATACTCACCCCCATTGTCTGATCTCAACACTTTGATTTTCTTCCCTGTTTGGTTCTCCACAAGAGCTTTGAACTCTTGGAACCGCTTGAAGACCTATCCTTTGATCTTCATGAAGAAAATCCAAGACTTCTTAGAGAAGTCATCAATGAAAATGACATAATACTCAAAACTACTCAAAGATGCAGAAGACATAGGACCACATACATCAGAATGAATCAGATCAAGAATACTTGTTATTCTGTTGTCACTACTTGGAAAAGAAGTCTTGGTGTACTTCCCAAGAGCACGCCCCTTGCACACCTCCTGGTGCAATGTACTCAAATCTGGTACCCCTGTAACAATCTCTCTCAATATCTTCAGAGCCCCATGATGCAAATGGGCCATCCTCGGATGCCATAGCTCATAGAGGTCACTGTTGTTGGTACTATGTAAAAATGCTCTAGCTAGATGAAATATGAGCTTGTATAGCTTCTCATGTTGGATCCCAATCACTTTGGCCGAAGTGACATTGGATCCCTTAGGATACAAGAAAATCTGCCAATTACAAAACAACACCTCATATCCCCTATCCTCAATAGTGGAAACTGATATCAAGTTCTTCTTCAAGCCAAGAACATACAAAACATCTCTCACCAACATGGGAGGTAGACTCCCTCTAAAAGGATACTGTCCCACTACCAACTGCCTTGACCACTGAGTCATCTCCAAGCACCACCTCAAGATCCCCAATATCAGTAAGATCTGTGAAATACTCACGAACACTTGTCATATGGCAGGAGGCTCTGCTATCAATGTACCAAATACTGGTAGATGATGCTCTAAGGGAAAGACACACCAACAATGAATACTACTCTAACCTATGGAAAAACTCCTCCACAGCTGCTGAAGTTGCAGTCTACTTCTTCTTATTAGGACATTGTCCAGCATAGTGCCCAAACTTGTGACATGCAAAGCACTTGACTTTGCTCATGTCCTTCTTCCCTTCACCCTTCTGCTTGTTCCCACCCTTGGAACCCTTCTTGGACTTCTTGCCTTTAGCTGCAAGTGCCACATTCTCCTCTTCGTTACCAGTGGATTAAATCCCTTGCACATATTCTCTTCGAGTTTCCTCCTGTATGAAATCATCCCAAAGACGATCCCACTTGGGTAGATTCTCCCTTGCAACAATGCCCTCAACAAAGGCAGCCCATTGTTTGGTCACCCCATTCAAAGCAGTCTTCAGAAGTTCATTGTCGGAAACAACCTCCCCAACAGCACCAAGTTCATCCCTCACTTGAGTTATCTTGGTAAGATGGGTGGCAACATTTTTAGTCTTGATCATTTTAATGCTCTTCAGTTTCTCCCTCAATACCATTTTCCGATTTTCATTGGAACTTTGGTAAAGTTTGGTTAAGGAGTCCCACATCTCATAGGCATTGGATTTCTCGGTCACATGCGGAATCACATGGTCCTTGATCGAATCAAGGATGATTCTTTTAGCCTTAATATTCTTCTTAGTGTAGGCGGCCAAAAGAGTAGCATCTGTAGGCACTGTCACAGGATTCGTTTGTGTGTTCTCCACAATGTCCCACAACTCACATTCATGTAGAAGCAACACAATCCTCTCCTTCCATGAGCTGAAATTAGCAGCTCCATCCAATCTGTCCTCAACCCTCAAACTGGTGGCCATTGACCCTCACAACTGAAACACCAACCCAAAACTTTCCCACTTGTAACTCTGATACCATGTAGAAAAATCAGACCCCAACCCGGTTTCAAGTCTCAACGAGATTTACCATAGTTTAATGCCCAACCCACATTGCATTTTCTGCTACAAATTAGTTAGCATGAAAATAACTCATAACAAGAAACACAAGAAGTCTGCTACAGCCATTAACGCATAAATAAATGCACACCCAAAACAAATTTGACACAAGAATTTTTGGTCAAAATAGACCTTGGAAAAACCCGCAAGGGGAAAACTAGTGAGAGAGGGGAGGCTTTATTATTCAGAGCTCAAAGAGAAATTATTTACAGCAGTCATCTTCGGCAATAAAAAATTCAGACTTATCTCAAAAAACCGAGCCAAATAAACTCATCAAAATATGAGCAAAGCTTCTCGAAATTCATGCTAGAATTTCCTGTACGATTTGTACAGGCCTGCTCCTCGATTTTTGTGCTTGTAACTGTACGATTTTCCTTGGAAAATGTGCCAAAACAGAAGCCTCAATTTTTGTGTCTAAATATGTTGTGTGACAGTCTTGGGAATCATGCCAACTTCTCAGAATTTAATGTTGTATGTCCTTCATTTTTGTGCCTATAAACAGCAATACAACCTCTGAGAAATCTGTACGATACAGTTGCATTAATGCTTAACTCTACCTCAATATGTGTTCCTACACTTGCCTTGGAAATCATGCCTCAAGCAACAACTCGACCTCTTCTCCTTCTCTGCCTCCTTCCTTCTTTTATTTGTGTCACCTTTGTATATCCTTCAATCCTATCCCAAGTTGTTCTTAAGGGAGGATGTTAGGATATTTAGACACTTACGAGTTAGTTAAGATCAACTTGGTCTAATATGACTTTAGGTATGTTTCTTTAGTATGCATTTGTAGTTATGTAATCCAACGGTCATTATATGTTCTAGACATAGAGTGATCTGATAGCTCATATTCTCCTCAATACTAACGACTATTGATCTATGGCTTAGCACCTGATTGGTCCATAATATCTATTTAAAGAGCATGGAGGGCCATTTGCAAAAGATCGATTGTGATAAACTCTTATGTACAATTTTTTCTTTTGCATTAATATATTGCCTCAAGTGGCCACATTGGCCAGGGCCATGGACTATTTCCCTTTTAGAGGGTTTTAACCACATAAAAACATTGGTGTTATGATCTTTGATCTGGTTGTGTGAGTGGTTGCTTAAGATGTTTGTCTTATGTGGGAATAGCGTGTTTGTTGAACACTACTTGGCACCTTGCACATTCATCCATGAAGTTGGTTGCCTTGTGATTCACACATATGGATTGGCTGCATGCATCTTGTGGACCACTTGTTATTTCTGGATGGTGATTATAGAGCATTCTCCTAGAAGGATTATTTTATTTTTTTATCTTTGATGCACCTTGGAGGGCACACTTTGTGAGCTTTCCTAGGTGGACCCATGAGCACATCCTCCTCGGTTGAACATTATTTAATTATATTTTGCATGCATCCATTCTTGGAGAGCAAATTCTTGCAAACCTCTTGCATGTTGACCTAGTTATCATGCCTATTTTTAGTTGTACATCCTCTCTTGGAGACTCTTGGTGTAATCTTTTTCCTATTTTTTGAAGAGGGCAAGTTCTCCTTGAGAAGCTTGTGTCCAATTACTGTGACATGGTCAACCATGAATTGAGGAGGGATCAAACCACTCCAATTTGATATTATTTCTTTGACTTGTCATGGAGTTAGTTAGCAGAAAATAATTCTTTCTTGTATGAGAGAAAAGCCTCAATCTATAAAGAGGAGTTTTCTCTACATCATAATGGTTGTTGGGACTTTGGGGATTGAGGAGCTCTCCCCTTGAACCTCATGTGTACATCACATGCCTGGAGCCTTATGGATGATTGGAGGTATATTTTCATTTTATGTGAGGCTTTCATTGTGCACTTAATTTTCAAATGCTGATTTTTGTACTAGGAGATCCTTGTAGCATGTTACGATTGCCTTGTAATGAACCATGCCTCATTTGGATAGAGTAATGTGAGGATGGTATCCCTCTTATTTCTATTGTTGTGGTGTTAACCTTTCGTATAATAAACCAAATTTCTGATAGATGGACATAACCACACTTTCATGACAATTCTTAAGTATGGCACCTCTAGCCTTCCAAGGTAATTTTATGCTATAAAAATCAGCAAGCTAAGGCCGATTTGTGGCATGCATAGCAGCCCCTATTGCCCCTATTGCCTTACATTTTCATGCACTTGCCCTCTTTGATCTATGCTTCCTTGACTCCATTTTCCCACGGTGTAATTAGGCACTTGGTCTTGGGGGTGTTGACTGCCTATTCAACTAGGGGGTCAACTCCATGTGCCATGAAGATATGCATCATCAGACGCAAATATGTCGAAGAGAGTTTGGTTCTACTAGGCAATTTATGCCTCCAGCACACATTTTTGTAAACGAAATTTTCGCACCCCTGCGTGGGTTAATAATGTAATAGGTCTGCATGGATCATAGTTAGGTCAGTTACCTTAGGATGGGTTCATTGGGAGAGTTCCTTTCGACGAGGGTTTTTTATCCTCGAGTTATTAATTGGGTTTTCCAGCCTTATTAATTTCCCTTGAAATTTTCCCTCACACCAGCAATAATTCCGCCAGAGTGGTGAAGGGTGTTCTAATGGAGTTATCCTCTAGTAACTATTGTTTAGAAATGATGTAAATGACCATGTATGACATCTTAGAAAGTTTCGCAGAATTCCGTCGAGTCTAGATAGGTTTTTTTTAATTAATTAAATTAATTAAATTTTCCTAAGGCTGGAAGTTTAATTGTTTAATTAATTAATTGTTTTTTAGCAATTATTGTAAAAACTAGGTCCTTGGGCTTTTGCTAGGGGTATTTGTGCTCAAAAGAAATGGAAAGACACCCCCTACACCCTTGGACCAAGTTTCAGCTCAGTTGGACAACTTTTGCTAGGTGTTTGTCCACCAGGAGTGTCAGTCATTCAAAACAGCAATTTTAATTGCTAAGTCATGACATTGTCAGAATGTAATTTTGTAATTTATGAATTACATGGGTAATGTAATGATGAAATAAGGCAAGAGGGATGATACCTAACCTACCCAACCCACCTCCTAACCTTTAAACACCCCCTTACACACTCACTCATCTAAACACCCATGCCCCTAGGGGGATTTGCGCCCCTCCTCACACATAAACCTTTGAAAAACCATTTGATTGTGTTTTGGGCCCCTCCCATGAGTAGTGCGCCCCTCCTAGCCTACCACCTCACCCATTTGCTTGTCCCCACACTCCAACTCACATTCCAACTCATCAATCCTAACCCAAACCCTAAGTGTTGCGCCCCTCTCCTTGGGATGCTCTCTTTGGCTTGGTTTTTGACACTTGGAACTCATCCAAGAGGGGTGACTTTGCCTCTCCAAGCATAAATAGAGCCTCTCCTCATTCATTTCTTCACCATTCTTTGAGCTAGTGTTACTCTACT
>WSFP011533696.1:0-11929 GCA_009831015.1 Picea engelmannii
ACAATAGAGGAAAATGGTGTAGAAATGGAGTCTTCTCTGTCTCATATAGTGGTGAATTTATTTATGGAACATTTTGAAGAGTAGTCTACATAAATTTCTCTAACACCTTAAAAATAAATCGAAGAACATTGAGTTCACTATGGAAGTAGAGGAAAATGATGTAACAATGGGGTCTCCTCTATATTCTATAGTGGAAAACTTATTATGGAACATTTTGAAGAAAATTCTAAATAAATTTCTCAACCACCTTAATAATCATGAGATTCGGGTCGACAAAACATTACCTTAGTGTAGTATTTTGGACTATTGGCCATAAACATTCTTATATCTTCTTTTGGTCGAGTTTCCAGAGAGTTTTTTTCGTTGTTTGTCTCTAGTTCTTATTCTAGAGTTTCAACTATTCCTTTATTCTTCCTATATTCTATCAATACATGATCTACTGCTTATTCTAGTTGTCCACTCCTATATTCATCAGAGAATTGATCTAACTCATATTGTGTTCTTGTCAGGAGACATTTTAGTTCCTACACTTCTTGAGTTAGTTTCTTCAATTGTTTCCTTTTTTCTTGTAGCTGCAAGCTTAACATGGAAATATTATCTCTTCTTAATTCTTTCCTATAATGATGTTTGTTGGGATGAGAAGCATAAAGTGAAAGTTGATTGTAATATTTAGGTGAGGAATTTATTAATGTAGAATATTTTTTACTTCTTATTGTGATGAGATTGTTGTCTAGAGCTAGGAGCTCATCTCTTTCTTGTCGTAAGAATTTCCTTTTAGCAATTTGGGATACAAGAATTTCTGCAAGCCTTGAGCATGGGATGGCTTAGCTCTTGTAAGAATCTAGAAGGAATAAGGATAATAGTAAGGATAATTTTTTTATTCAGTATCAGACTCAGAAGGATTGTAAATATCTGTACAGGTTGAATCTTCTTCAGGAGAATCAGAATATGCTTGTAGGAAACAGACTTGGCCATCTAATGGATGTCTCAACTCATATTCAAAAAAATCCCACCATGTTGGGTCAAGATATTCAGTAAATAGATTTGCAATCTGGGGTGTCCTCCTTTTTTTTGGTCATTTATTATCCCAATGTCATGGATATTTGCAAATAAAAAAAGTGGATGAATTCCTTGGAGAGGAATGACTTTTCAAGTATGGAACCTTTGCAAACTTTTTGGAAGAGGGATTTATTTTCTTTACAAAATGTGGCTTATGGTATGTTTTTTTCCTATGGGGCTATTTGGAATTTGAACAATTAGAAGACTCCAAATATTCTCTATTGTATTCACCACATCCATTCTTAGGCATGGATATATTTTTTCTACATAGGATTTCAATGTACATTTTATCATGTCTTTTAAAATACTTAATAACTATTTTTTCTAAGCAATGCTCCTGTATACATTGCAAAATATGTTGGATGACTTGAGCAATAAACATACCTGCTATAGTGAGTCCTTTGTATTTTGGGTATTGTTTTAATGTGCATGGAAGTTCTCCTAGGAAGCTATTGATGTTGTTTGATGTATGATGTGTCATCTGTCTTCCCACTTTTAATGAGAAGCATCTACATATCACAAACGTATTGCATGTGATATTTTAGATCACATAGTTGATTACTCATGAAGAGTGAGGCTAGATGATCATAGTCTTTTGTTGCATTAGGGACATAGAACTCTTTCTATAAGGCATCCAGTAAGCTCTTAACTGGGTTTTGAAAACCAAGGATTTTTCTTTTGCTTGTCTTTGACACCCAGTTCCACTAGTCTCCTACTAGACAATTGAATCCATTGAATCCATTTATAATTCAATAGGAAATCTCTTTTCCTGTAAGGGTTGTGTCATTTGTTTGATGGACTATTTCCCAATTTATCAACATTAGGATAGCATCTACTACCTCATCTCAAATTTGGTAGTCCAGATTTAGAATGTACTATTCTAGCATGGAGCTAATTGTTTTATTTTCATTATTCATTGATGTAGAAGGATATCCTTGTAGTGGAACCATCTGGGTGTCATATAGTTCATTCTTGATTCTCATGACTTAGAAACACTTCTTCTTTAGTGTTTCATTTAATGCGGGTTTAACATTACTTTCCTTCTTTACAATGTTTTGGATTTCTTCTATTCGACTTTCATTTTCTCCAAAATCCCATTTAGGTCTGGGATCTGCATTGACTAACCCAAAACTATGTCTTTTGTGGTGTTTATAATTTGAAGTCTGTCCTTCTTTCACCCTTGTTTCAGTGGGATTTGGGAGTACATCAAAATCACTCGAATTCTTCTTAGGGAGCTTAAGCTTTTTGACGATATCAAACATGGGATTCATAATTTCAAACCTCTTGTCAATTTTATCCAAAGTAGCTTTTAATACTAACATGTCTATCAATAAATGACTTAACAAGTCAAATTTGTCAGTAATATTTTGTACTTGTTCTTTATCGAGTTCTACCACTTGCTTAATTTTTAGTAGATATCTATGGATATCATCTAAATTTGTAGCTATCAAATGATATTTCAGATTATAATAGTTTAGCATCTTGACCTCATCTGTTGTTTGTTTTAAATTTTTTGCATATCTGAAGGGAAGATATTCCCCCTTGATGTCTCCATTCTCAAAAAATTTCTTGATGGGGGAATATGGAAAATTCCTTCCTTCAGTATAACTTAATTCTCATATGTCCATTTTAATCGCTCCTGCATTTTTCTTTATGAATAGAAACGTCCTGAATAGGTCATTCTGCTTCCTTGCTTCCTAGTTTTGATCCTATAAAGGATCTAGTTGCACACGGAGCATTTTTCGTGTTGACCTTCATGTTGTTCTTGTGTTTCTACTTGTGTTATATTTTGAGATGTTGAAGGTATTGCTTCCTATCGTGGCTTGAAATTGGTTCTTGAGTTAGGGAAATCTCTATTTGTAACCCCTATATTTAAATGATATGATTTTCTCATGAGTGTTAGCATCAAACATTACAGGCCTCTTATGTAAAGCATATGAACTAGAATTTACTTCTCTATTTATTAACTCTCCATATTTTCACTCTCAACTATCTGGATAGTTCATATGAGTCCAGTTGTAAATAATTGACTGAGTGTGTCGAGATATTTCCACCATGCTTTGCTGTGGGAGGTCAATATTTAATATGAGATCTCAAATGGGCATAATGCATGTGGAGAATCTGACAACCACAATGGACTTCATTTGTAGGACTCTGCTACCTACATCCATGTCTAAACCACATGGCTGGATATATGTCTTGAGAATCCGATAAATGTGAGGTTATTCTAAAGATACATAATACCGAGGGTATATGGTTCCCCAACACAAAACATCATGCAATGGACCGAGAGAAAATCATATTAAGGAATCTGCAAAACTTGTTTTTCGTATATAAATTAAACAACAAATGTTATTAATGTTCAACTGAGGTCAAACTAGAGAATTTAATCCAATGCAAACTACACCCAAATATGCAAATGTATAACCTTGATCTTTTTTCCAATCTGTTTTCTCAGGGGTAAGTAGCTCTTGATGGATGGGTTGGTCGGTATTGGTAAAAACTGTATTTTTAGAACAAGTGTGGATTTGGGTGATAACAAACAATTTAGACCAACGCAACTTATAAGCATCTTGAGGGTTGATTACTGAAATTTCCCATTGAGGGAGAGGATCATTTTCATGCAAAGTAATAATGGAGGCCAAAGAATAGGACTCTCTATAAATAGAGTGTCTTGGAGTCAAATTGATACCGAGCGATCCAGATACATATCTATTTTAGATAATGTCACAACATCCATTGAGCAATCCATAAGAGTCAATATGAGTGACTCATGGAGAGGATTAAACTAACTGGGAAAGAATGAGTTTACGCACAGGCCTACAAAATAAAATATACTTATGACATCACACCTAGATTGTTTCTCTAAAATTGACCACTTCTGCATTGTAGATAATCCAACACAATATAATGCCGAAACATATCTGAAAACATAAGATATAAACAGAATGATATCATGAAATAGAGCTCAGAATATATACATTATAAACTTTGCATGACTTACAAAAATGTGATCCAAATAAGTAGACCAGACTCCGATATCGCTTGAAGGACCTTATATTCTAGAATATAAATCAACACATGAATAGTTTCTATTACTTAGATGAACAAAATTACATCAGAATATCAGAGTCTTTACTGTTTTTTGATCTAGGAGGTTTCTCTAAGCACACTTGGAGAGCATGCACACGGATATATGACTTTTAATTCCAAACTCACTCTTAAACAAAAACCAACCCCTCTTCTTGAATGAGAAGTGCTTATTTACAATAGACGTAGTCTAAACGTTTTATGAAATATCTATTTTTCGGTGATATTTTCCAGTGATCTTTGCCCGAAATTTGGTGAAAAACTGTTAGATCAAAATATTTGAGTGATTATTTATGTTTAATTTGAGTGCGCAAGGATATTTTTAGCATGTTGAATTTATTTCTCTATTTAGAAATGAATTTTAAACAACAAAAAATAGTGATTTCGTGCATATTTATGTTGCCATATTCTAGCGAAAAAATCCATTTTGTAGAATATTTAGATGACACCATATACAATATACCCAAGTGATAGTTGGTAAACCCGCACCCACAATACTTGGTTAAAAGATACCTAGCATTAAGATTCGTCCGAAAAGACAATGTTGGAAAGAAATCTATTACAAATATTCATCTGGAAGATAGAAAAGGATATGTCGAAAGGGGATATTTGTATGGGAATACTTTATAAGGACCACCATGCTTCAATAATAATTAAAGAAAACACATATGGGTTTTCTGCATGTGCACCCATATGGCCATTCATCATCAATGTCAGAGAGAGGATATTCATGTTCATTGAACGCTAGAAAAGGGTACAAGTAGTTCAATGAAGAACTAAACCGCATCAGAACCTTTCATTTGATGGTGTGGAATACAACATAATTCACCTTCGAAACTAGAATTAACTTCAAGATTCATGCTAGCTTAAAGTATTTTTCCCTCTTGATATTTGACTATCTACTGATATGAAATAAATTCAGGCAGTTCCAATTTAGTGATATGGGTCCTGTTATCGTCCTTATACAAACTTGCAGACGTGAGCTAATTCTTGCTCACTTAGTGTGTCCTTCGAGGCACAATTTCTAGGTTCGAAGTCCATGCTATCACTTTGACTTGAACCTCTTCCGTCTAGGCTAAATCCTAGGGAAGGGAAGGGGGGTAGACCTTAGTTACTAGATGTGATTTAGAGTTTAATGTTCTAGGAGTTGGTTTTAATTAGTTAACATGTCGGGGTAATCTAGACTATTATGTTAAGAAACAAATGCAGGATGCAACAGTTCAGAATGACAATCAAGAGCTTTTCCTAGGGAAACTATGACTAGTTCCTAATATTGGGAAAGGGGTCAACTAAGTTAAAGGAGGATTCGTTACAAAAGAATTACCAGTTTACAAATGTTACAACAAGATAGATAAAGCTATATACAAAAGAATATGTGAGATATAGAACTATAAAAGAGACTATATACAATATATACAGAAAGAATGTCTAAGATATATAGATTTAGACTAAGCTAGATACAATGAATACAAGATATACACTATACTAACATATTACTTGAAATGTGGAGGAAATGAAGATACTCAAGATGATACACACATCAACACATCAAGCCAAGCATGCTCACAATAGATCTTACTCTATTGGACTGCTTATCAATGGAATAAGTACACAAATCACTCAAGACTCAGTGAAGAGAGTGCCTCCAGGTGGATGCACGCTTCTTGAAGGATCACACCACAGATATAGGAACATAAGATAGATGAATGTCTTGAAAATATAAAGTATTCCAGATAAGAGATATAACCACTTAGATAATTATTCTACAACACATAAAAGACTTGCATGTGAATATAAATATGTGATCCATATGCTTGCAAGTGTGAAATGTAAATAGCCAATGTTGTAGACCAGGGATTAAGTTAAGTGATTAAGAGAGATTTATTTGAATACTATCCAAGTGTCAACCCAAAACTCCTCCCCCCCGCCCCAATTACTAAGTGGTTGTTGGATGCTCAAGAAGTTAGGCAACGAGGCCCACCCTAGCTTCACAGGTCAGTCCTAAGATCAGAGTACTCTCGAAAAGGACGTCGCGCACTGTGAGACCGTCCCCGACCTAGCACCTTCCATTGCCTTCCTCCGACCCTGTTTTAAATGGCGAAGATGGTTGGTAATGGTGTCCTATTAAATCTAATAAATTGATTATTAAACCTATGAGTTAAGTATTGCAGTGTGTTTGAGTGCTTGTAGCTTGCTCAAGAATGTCGAAACTGAAAACTTGAATATTGTGAAGGCTGAAGCCTTTATATGACAAGATTCGAAGTTTAATTCTTAATGAGATTATTGCATGTGAAACCAAAGAAATATCTTGCAGAATGTAAATGACGATTATTTTTAGAACTTTAAGAAACCCAAGTTTGCATGCACATGTGTAAGATAAAGATTAAAGAAACTATAACTTGCATGAAACTGAAAAATGAATATTAAATCTAAGTCTCCACGAGCTTTAAGATAGAAATTAGATGTGTGTGATCTACTATAGATAATTTTAAGTTTAAGCATGCATGTAGATATTATAACTAACTAGCTAACTACGAAGTAAAGACAGAAAGGAAACTAATCTAGAACTTCGAAAGCAAAAACTGAAAAGAAAGAAATGCATGCCACTTGGGTACACTCCTTTGGGATTGCTTACAATGATTTAGAAGGAAGAAAAGAAGAGTTTAGAGTTACCACTTTTGAAAGGAGATAGTCGAGGTGTGTTGTTCTTGAAATTGGGCACCATGCACCCTTGACCTGGCGAGAATCTGCAAAAATAAGCAACCTATTGCTTGCTGATTTGTGTTGCAACACACTGAAACAAAGTTAAGAAAATTCTTGTCTTTCAACATAAATTACCCATAAGTAAAACCAGAAAATTATATTGATTATTGAACTATCTAAGCAAGTTATCCACTAAAATCTGAAATGAATAGATGACAGAAAATGAGCTGGAAAGAGAGAAAGCTTCTGAAGTTTTTATGAACAGTGAGGGAATATTCCTGCTTGAATCTATCCCAAAATGTTCTTGAGGAAAACTGCAAACCTTAAACCAAATGTGAGATAAAACAACAGCTAATATCTTGCATGCACAAATAATACAACACAGTTTATATTATTAGCATATACAAAACATATAGATGGGAAACTACACTATTGCCTCACCTAGCCTAGTACACTAATTTACTTAAGAAACTATTGATTAATTCACAAAAGATTCAAAGAATGATATTACCTCACAATAGATAAGAACACGAAGAATAGGTCCCGCATTCCAAAATTCCTCCAAATTTCTTTTTATTTCCAAAGGGAAGAGGTTGTAGCAACAAAGTTGCTCCAATCTCTTCAAGAACAAAACTAGTGAAGCAATGTCAACAATAATGAGAGAGAGAGAGAGTGGGATGGTAACAAGATAGTAGCATAAAGATACTGTGAATAATGGTAAGGAATGAGGGAGTGAGAGGTCTCTTAAATATCCTTGAGGGACCAAGAGACACCTCTTGGATCTTTACAAATGTGTCAAACATCCAAGGGAAGAGAACTCAAGCTAAAGAAGGTGTATAGCTTTTAGGTTAAGTGGAGAATAGAAGGTAGGATGAGTGGATGGGTGAGATGGAATGTTAATAAATGTGCATTGGTTGAGGGAGAGGTGCATGAATTTCCATAAAATCAAACTTCCACTTTAAAGAAGATGTTTCCATCTTTCTCCAAAGGTGAGGGCACAAGTTTCCAAGATGAGGGCGTGAGGTTGTGGAAGGAAAGCGCATGCATTGAGGGAGTTTGGGGGAGTGTGTTATACACACTCTTATGGTGATGTGGAAGCATTGGAATGGATCACCTCATCAAGGAGGGTCCCATGAATATTTTTAGGAAAAGTTACTAACTTTCCCAAGGAGTGGGGACACATTTCTCAATTGGGGCACAAATCCCAAGGTAGGAAAAATTAAAGAGTGAGTTATAAAGTAGATAAAGGTCAGGAAATGGTAGGGAAAGGTTATGTGGGGTGTCTCTCATCAATTTCCACCTTTAATTTACCTTATTTGATAATTTATTCCAAAATTGACATTTTCCCATGTCTTGGGTTTAGCAATTAAAATTGCTTTTATCTGACTAAGACTCCTATGTGGAAAAAACCCTAACAAAACTTGTCCAACTGATATGAAAATTGGTCCAAGGGTGTATGGGGTTTCAACCCATTTATTTTGAGTACAAATACCCCTACGAAAATCCCAGGTACCTAGCTTTTACATTATTTCATCAGAATTAATTAATTTAATTCTCAACCTTAGGAAAAATTAATCAATTAAAATAAACCTATCTAGACTCGACTAAAAATCACAATTTCTTTTTTGTTGTCTTACATGGTCATTTACATCGTTCCTAAAAAATATCTACCCAATAATGAATTCATTAGAATGCCTTTCACCACTTTGGAGGATCTATTGCTAGTGAGAGTGAAAAACTCAAGGGAAATTAATAAGGTTGGTTAGGCCAAATTAACCTCCCGAGGATAAAAAAGACTCAGTGAAAGGAAATATACTACTGAACAAATCCTAAGGCAAATGACCTAACTATGATCCATGCAGATCTATTGCAATATTAACTCACGTAGGGGTGGGGAAATCCTGCTTACAAAATTGTGTGCTGGAGCAAAACAAATGCCCTGTAGAACCAAAAAGTCTTTGAATTGTTTGCATCTGTTGATGCATATATTCATGGTACATGGAGTTGAAACCCTAGTTTAATAGGTGGTAAACATCTAACTCCACATGGGGACGTGTGTTTGATCTTCTCACATGGGACAGAGAGCATACGAGAATCCAACATCTACAAAAAGGTGGTCTCCAATATCCAACATAAGCATACATATATACAATGAATAAATGAAATTCCATAAACTATAATGAAATAATGAAATAACTATTATACAACATCAATAATTACAAAATGAATATATGATACTGATGTAGGAGCATCACTCCATGTCATCCAACCAGCCAGCTCAACATAATCAATGCACGCATTCAAGAAGAAGAGGCATAGCCCTCATTTCAAATTTGAATTTGAATGTAATCAATGTTGTAAGGTTGTTGAGCCATGAAGTCGTGCCTTTGCGTAGGAATTATCATAGAAGGCCTTTAATGGTTTGTAAGGCTGAGATCTAGATCCAATTTTGGACTAGATAGCCCATTCAATTGTAGAGTTAAATGTAAATTGAATAGGGTAGGTGAGTTTGGAGTGAAGAGCTTGAAGAGCCCCCTCATGTAAAAGATATTTTTGGTCTTGTTTTGAGTTAGTCTTAGGAAGTCTTAGGGAGCATAGAAAAAATATGCGTGAGAAGAGTAGAGAGAGGAGCCGAGACTCTGCCAAAGTCTGAGCTCAAGAACACCTTTGTAAAGAGGCATTTTCATGTTAATACAAAGAGACAGTTTCCTATATGATTCTGTGTGTGCTTATGTGTTGAATGGATGTCTATGTGTCTTCAATGTATGTTGTATATGTATGTTAGGAATTCATTTGTAGGAACAGATAGGTTATACTATCTATATAGTTCTTTGATTTTAGGGTTGGATATCTTTGAGGCTTCATACCAGGAGGGTGTGACAGAACACTGTGGGTTCTGATAGCCAGTGCTTAGAGAGCACTTCCAATTCTACAGAATTTGTACAAAGACGTGCTAAGGAGGGCATACCATCTAGAGTCATTAGCTCAAGGAGAAGACCTCGAGGTTGTTGAACACCTTGGAGGCAAGACTATGTAGAGAAGACACAGTAAGAAGATAGAATCTTTGAGGAGTTCTATAGAGCTCTGCCAAGAGGGCATTGAGCATATGCACAGTTTGCATTGAGGAGGAACTCTATTGTGAGTTCATAACAAGACAGAATCACTGCGGGATTCTGTAAGAACTCTCCCAGGAGGGCATTGAGTAGGTGCCAGAGCACATAGAGAGAGAACTCTTTGAGTTCTGGACTTGAGGAAGAGTCCAAGGAGAGGGATCTTCACAGGGTTACTGAACACCCTGAAGACTCAACAAGAGGTTGCTTGAGAAAGGATAGCCAAGAGGGCATCAAATTCTCCATCTAAAAGAGAAGGAAAGGATAAATTCCTTAGAGGTCTAGGAAGTAGAAAAGCTCAGAAGAGATAGCACCGAGTTAGTGTGCAGAGACTCTGCAGGAGCACAGAAATCAGAGAATCCCTTAAGGATTCGAAAGGAGAAAGATTAGGAGGGATAGTGTCGTCAAGAACACGGTGGGACTTAAGATTGTAGAGCTCGTAGAGGAAAAGGAGAAAAGGTTAATGCCTTTGGACACTTGGAGAATTCTTCCAAGTTTGAGATGAAAGAACATGCTCAGGAGGGAGCACAGCTACCATCAGATCAGTCGAGAGAATCTAGACCGTGGGTTCATGTCTAGGCAGCGTAGGAAAGGCGTAGTGAAAGAGTAGGTCTGAGACGTCAGATCTTGCTCAAGATAGCCAATATATCTATCGAGAGATGCACGAGGTTTAAATATTCACGCATAGAAAAAAGAATACGAAAAGTCCTGAAAGAGTGAACATATCAGGATTTCAGAGTTCAGGATTTTGAAGGTCCTTATGACGAGAGATCGGGCACTCCACATTGAAATTCCTGAAACAACGAGTAGAATCTGAGCCTTCCATCTGCGGAGGACGCATGTCACAAGATCACCCATTTCGTGGATTCAGACACAGGGAATCATAGAAGGGAGTCTTTCGAGTTCGCCAACGACGAAGTCCAGAATATGATCTGGACCATCCATCTGTGGAGGACACGTGGCAGAGATCGGGGAGTCCATCGGTATTTTGGATACTGGGGATTCAAGAGACAAGAGGATTTGTGTCACAGGGGTCATGAAATTCTGAAACACAAAACCCCAAAACTCTGACAGAAGGGAGAGGACACATGGTAGTGACCCAGGCATCAGGAAAATCCTAAAAGGAAGGAATTTCGATATTTCGGCTATCGGGAATGCGAGAGGTAAGAGTTTGAAACTCTTGACCCATAGAATCTCGAAAGGATCTGAGCCATTGGATCAAGAGGGGCTTAGAGTTGTTGATCTGTTCAGAGGAGGAGAACCCAATATTCAGGATTTGGGTACTTCGGTATTTCGGCTACCGGGAGTACCAGAGGTCAGCGAAAGTTTGATGCTATGGGATTCACGAAATTCCAAAACATGAAGTCTCGAACACATTCAGAGGAGTATTTCCAGGAGCATTTTGGCATACCAGATATCGAGATATCGAAAATCCTGAGGACGAGAGATCTGGGCTCTTGCGGAGGAAAACATCGAAAAAATCAGGGCCATTGATTTGAGGAGTGGATAATAGTCGTTGATCTCAGCCAGGAGTAAAAAGGGCCACATCATCACTTCGGCATTTCAGATACCATAAGTGCGAGAGAGCAGGGGCAGAGGAAAACCTTTCTTTGGGAAAACCCGAAACCGCGAAACATGAAGAGACGGGAAAAGGAAACTCTTGGAGGAGAAGGTCGGGGAGAGGCATATCGGGATTTCAGAATTCGACATTATAGGAATTATGAATACCAAGAGAGCCAAGATTTTTGGCATTTGAAAACCCGAAATCGCGAAAGGCGAAGAACCGAGGAGCAACATTACGGGATACCGAGATTCGACATTTCGGGGATTTTGTGGAGTAGAGGACCGAGAATTTCGGCAAAGGAAAGGCCGAAATCCCGAAGGGAGATAGGAAGCCGGGGGCACAGATATTTCGGTATTTTAGAAGTTGGTTTTTCAGGAGTTCAGAGGACAGGAGGCTGGGAGCT
>WSFP011533697.1:0-11929 GCA_009831015.1 Picea engelmannii
GCCGATGGTTTTCTATTTTCGGTTAAGGAATTAGGGTTTTGGACTAATCCAGGTCATTGGGTTAGGGTTTTGGATGCCACTGGCTCCTATATGTATATTGTATTGTAAACAATGTAAAATTGTGTATGAATATAATATATGCTAGTTTTCCCGGTTTGGGTTTCCAGGTGAAAAATCTCTGAGTAATGTTTGTATTTTCCATTGTATCTTTTCTATTCTTTTCTGAATATCAGTTTGCAGTAGATATTGTACAAGGTTAGAATTTACATGTTATAGTGAACAAGATGGTTCGCAGGGTCAAGTTTTGGACCCCCCAAATAACAACCTTACCCTTGCTTCTTTCTGCCTCGGGAACACAGTACTAGCGACAATACTCACTCATAGGGAGTCTGTCGGCTCGACCATTGGTCAAGCTAGCGTGGTACCCACGCCGTGATAACCCTGTTAGAAAATAGATATCCTCGATATCTAGGGTCAACGTGTGGACTCCCATGTGAAATAATTGTTGGTCCACGTCCCACATATGGACCAGGTATTCCAACAATCTAAGTTGGGCTCTCATGCCCGGAATCCTGAAGAATTTTAAGATCCCACAGTCCTGGAGGGTAGCGACGGTACCGAGGTCATTCCTGGCAATGGCATCCTCCTCCTCATGTTTTCTTTCTCGCCACTCCAACATTATGATGGTCAAACACCTGCACAAGAGCCATGAGAGAAGGGTCAACAACTTATTTCAAACCTTGGCATAATTTTTATTGAGCAAAAGACAACTTTAAAATTCATTTTTCGGCCCCCGCAGGTGCCCCTTTAGCACAGTGCGAGATTCTCGTAGGTGCCCTTGAGGCTATCTGCGAGAATCCTAGATTCTCACAGGTCCCGCATGGCCAGCCTGCGAGAATGCTTGGGTGCAAGTTATGGCCCTAAAATGGACCTAAAACCCTGAAAATTGCCAATAAAAACTAAAAACAAACCATGGAAAAGTTAAAAGATCAAGAGCTTACCTCGTTGGCAGAGACGGTTTGCTAAATGGTCATTTGTGCCTCCCGCGATCGAGCAAAGAAATTTGGGGTAAAATGAGATATATTGGACAAGTTTTTGGCAAAATCACTATGAATTGGTAAAAAGCCCTTTTTACCCCTATTTATTCACTTTTTACCATTTTTGTTGATTTTTTATATTATTTTGTCTATAAAACCTAGTGCCCTAATAGCCCTATGAGTGTGGTTTCTTGCAGATATAGCAACTTTGAAGTCCAAACGAAGGAGTATGGGTGTTTTCCTTTTTTTGTTGCATGTACAGTTACTTTTGTAGGATTTTTGTAGGAAAAACCTTGACCTCAGTCTTCATTCGTTCTCGCAGCCAAAAATACATGAGAACGTAACCGAGTATACTTTTTCTCGTCTTTTCGTACTCATATGGTAACATGAAAACGACGAACCTAAGGGAGTATTCTTTAAGCTCTTTTCACGCTCCATAAAAACGAAAAGATTGCCGAGCGATCTTGTTCTCTTCACGCTCGATAAAGTATCTGAAGAAAACGATTGACAGACGATAGTTTATCACTTTTTCGGTCTCGTCGAACTTATTTACGAAAAAGGAACTGGGAGAGTTCTCTTTAAGTGTTTTTCAGACTCTCAAAACATGAAAAACCCCCGAGTTTTCTATCCTTGGACTCGTTAAACAAACATTGACAGACCCATAATGGGACCGAACCACTCCTTCCTAGGGTTCGTTAAATATACTCCGAGGGACTCATATGAAGGATGAGCTTACATCAACAAGCATATGTTATCCTCCTCAAGCTTGCACAAAAATAAGGAGGTACTCGCCAGAAATGGTGGGGGAAATTTTGGGAAAGGGATGTGTTTCTGTATTCATAGTAATGGCAGTAAGCGTCGCTCTTGAACATGACACCCCTTATTCATCGTTTGAATCCGGGTTGGGAAATCCATTTGTCTCTCGTTCAACTTGCTACAAGTTCATATCTTAGGTCGTCTTTGAGTCAGTGCTGCCAAGTCCTTGGTCGTGTCATTCATATGTTCAAGAGAAGTTCACACGAGTCCTCTATTGAGTCGGCCATCTGTAGTTGTCCATTCTTACTATGTCGGCTTTCCCTGTGTCCGTTTCGACTCATATTCATACTTTGCCTCATCCTCAAAATTTGTTACTTATTTCATGTCATTGATGGGGCATACATTAAGGCCCTCATGTGACGAGTCTTATTTCGTCGACTCCAACCCATTATCTGGAAATGAGACTTAGAAATCATTAAGTACCTTAGAGTCTGCATGCCTTAATGGCAGGTCTCTTCGCTTTCAACAGGGGTTTCACATTATTGATCCTTGATCGAGAGATTCTGTCGAGTGCTCGACTTCGACTCATTCATTCACATTCGTTCTTCAGTACCTTGGGAGTCATTGACATCAATGATGATTTCCCTTGCACTTGTTAATGGTTTTCATCAATGACTGGTAATCAAGTGGTTTCTGCCATGTTCGACTTCAACACATGTAATCACATGGCTAGATTCGTACTTTCAGGTGACGGGATTGAAGACCCTGGGTCTCATCTTTTTGATCCAGGCTGCTATGGAGTATGTATGATTTGTGTCGGTGCATGGATCCACTTTGTATGTCACATGGCTATGTCGTCTTAATTCAAGTCTTCTCACATAGATCCATAGTGTATTCCTGGTGACTATGTAGCGTTTTGACGGCATGGATCCACGGTGTATGATTGGTGGCCATGACCTACGATTCCACTCATTTGTGATCTGAGCATGGGAATGCCTACCTCATAACTGGTATTATATTCTGCAGATGCTTGATTGTTTACAGGTTTTCGATTAGGTGCGCTCCTAGTTTATGACACACACACACACACAGTTTACAAAGTATTTCGGCTGTCACAGATTCCGACCTCATACTTTGGGGGGCATTCTGTTACACATGATTTTGGTCACTCTGGTGATGTCTCAACAGTGATGTATTCAGGCTCCCAACAAGGAATTTTTGCCTGAGAAAAGTGACTCCTGTCTTCTTCCAAAAACATATTTTTAAGATGAGTTCCCAGGCTGCCTGTGGTATAGGGTGTGAGAATCCTTCATTCTCGCAGGCCACCCACACTTAGGGTGCGAACTGTTCACAGTCTGCTCCATAGATAGGGTGCGGACCTGTTTTTAAGCTTGGAAAGGTGAAGAGGTCACGAAGGTTCTAGAAGGGGATCTTCTAGAAAATGAGTTGGCATTCACATGGTTGTCATTCTACCGATTTCTCAGATTTGGTGGGATTATCCTCATCCATTTAACCATCTCTCCTTCTCCTATATATTGAAAGGTTTCTCATGGAAAATGTTAAGCAAGATTGAATGAAGAATTGGTGAAAGATTTGTGTGAAGAACCTTGCTTGGACATAAGCTTGAAGACTCTATTTGGTCTATCAAGAGGAATTGGATCTTCTTCATGAAAGTATAGAGCAAGTGTGTGTGTTGGAACCAAGAGTCACTGAAAGGAAGCTTGCAACATCAAGGCGTTCATGTTGTATCTTCTACTTTCAATTAATATAATACAACGACATGTCCCTTTCCCATAAAATCACTCTTATTTTATAGCATAACCCCTTGATCATATGCATAGGTTGACATTGAATATGCTCTGCTATCTTCACTTTGGTTGGTTTTTGTTGTCTTGGACCCGACTTCACAAGAGCACTAGAGCGAAGCGGGAACAACAAAGACCTAAGGAAGCGATATAAAGGTATGTCACTTATTCCTTCTTATCAGTAGATTCAATGACTACAACTTAGGGAAAGAGTCGTGTCCTGTCCTGTTTTGTTCTAGATCCAAGTGGATATAGGGAGATCCGTTAGTGTCTGCACCTACCGTTTTGTCCGATAACATACCCCCCTCTAGATTTGAACTTGTGACCTCTTAAGAGGAAACAAATGTTCTTAACCATTAGGCCCACTCAGGTTGTAATTGAGATCCATCTCATCTTTATTTTATTAAAGTGAAATTTTTATCATTTATTTTTGTAGTTGGAATTTATATTAAATTAAAGTGAACTTTTTATCATATTTTTGTAGTTGAAATTTATATTAATTAAAATCCATCTCATTTTTATTTTATAAAAACATACAGAAATCAAATCTTTAAAGTTTCACTTTTCTTTTTAAATACAAAAAATTGAGAAAATATTGCACTTTTAAAACTTTTATCCTCTCGACAAGATAAAAGTTAATTAAGACTAATGTTGTTTCACATTTTATTCAAGTTATTAGTTTATTAAAGTATTGAACCAAATTGGAGTGATAAGAGTGGGGGATTATTTTTATTCCAAAGTAATTGAAAGAATCTCATTTACATGTTGTTACGATGAACAACAAACAACGAGGCTAAGGCATTGACTATATATATATATATATATATATATATATATATATATATATGTGGGATTGAAGCTAATTGACTTTGAAAGATATAATGAAATTATTGTGATAGGAGACTCTGAACTCATAATTAAGGGAATAAGTAAGCATTCTACACAAGCTCAAAATAATTTCACTAGAAATATACATAGAATATTGAAAGAAGAGAAAAGATTGAAGGGGGTGAAATATCATCATGTTTTAAGAACCCTGAATTGCAAAGCAAATGTGTTGGCCAAATAAACTTGTGGTTTAGAACAAGACATGCCAAGGAACAATCAAATTCTAGAAACACAATTCCTACCATAAGCATAATCTATAGTAATTTGAAAATTGGGTAGGGGGACCAACTTCTTAAACAATCTGTAGCATAGTTGATGAGTTTTCAAAATATGGCATAGAATTAGGCGCTCATCTTCGTGGGATCAAATGCAAAGAACAATGGTGTTTCGGTACAACAGTTTCGCCAAATGCCAATCATGGATACAACCGATCATAACCGTGTGGATACTGAGCTCAAACTCTTTTAAATTAGTTTCTTTATGTTTTTTAGAGTTTCTTTGTTGCTAGGGGATTATGTCAGAGTTTATGCTTGTAATATTTATTAAAAAAACACAAGTATAGTTAAGGAAATTCTCTTAGGAAGCCTATAAGTTTTAATCAAAACATGTTTATTTCAACCATTTTTGAAAACTTGATGTATTAGACTGTTATTCAACTAGGCTGCAACATTTTGCTAATATCAAATGAACGGTTTATATTAAAAAAAATATTGAACCCAATTAAATATTATTATTGTAATTTTAATTATTTTACTAACCTATACGACATAAATGTTGCATTATGGTAGATGTTACATTATATGGTAGATGTTACATCTTTTGGTGTAAATATTTGTTGATTTTATATCTCTTCCCTTAGTATTTTGTTATGAATAATAAGTAAGAGGCTTTTTAGTCAATTGGGTCTAGCTTGGGCGGTTGAGAAGAGGAATGTTATCCTCCCTCATGAGTTCAAATCTTACTTATGACATGCTCGCACTTTGTGAGTTGATCGTTGATTGGGGTTCTTCATGAGTTAATTGTTAATGGGGATGGTAAGATACTAGCAATCTCATTCTTGCTTATGAGCTTGAGGGTGAGACAAATTGTATTCCAAGGAAAAAAAAGTAAGAGGCCTTTTTACTCCAAGGAAATCAACACATAAATGGATACCTTGATAGTGTTGAAGGATCACTAGCAGGGGGGGTTAGTGGTTGAGTGTCTCAAACACTAGCATCAAAAGCTTGAACTTAATGAATTCAAATGCTCCCCTCTAATTATATCATGGGACATGTGGTTAGCTAGAAATGCTATAAATTTTTAGGATAGGCATATTCCTCTCTTCTAGTGTGCCTCCCAAGCAAAGTCAATATTTTTAAGCTTCAAATATGTTCCAAAGGTTTCTCCACAAAGGTAGCTAACTCATGTTCCAATTGATAAATTTGGGGTGTGGGGGTACTTTGATGCTACCAGTCAAGGCACCTCTCCATGTTGTATAGTTGGTGGCATTTTTTTCCTTGATGACTCACACTCCATTAGATTTAAGGTCGGGTTAGGGGTGGGGTCAAATAACTATGTTAAGCTTCTTGACCTAAAACTTCATTTAAAATTGACTGCTCAAAAAGTTGTTTAAAAAAATCCAAGTATTTGGGGACTCTATGGTTGTGATTATTTAAATGATTGGGAAATGCAAGATGACATATCTAGTTTCGAGCCATGCCTGTGATGAAGTGAAAACATCCATATTTGTTTTTATTTCATTCTCTTTTCCTCATGTCTAAAAAGAACTTAATCCTAAAGCATATTCCCTTTCTAAAGAAGGATTACAACTGGTTGTTGGTTCATGGCATTGGAAAAAAACTAGAGATGGTTCCTCATACAAAAACACCCCTTCTCTATCCTTAAACGAGGATCATTGTGTTTGGCAAATCTTAGTTGATATCGAGTCTTAAAGCTTTATGTTACTTCTAATGTTCAACATAGAACTCGTCCGCCACTTTAAGCACACTCATTTTCTATTATGAAGATTGGTATGGAAATTCTATGTTTATATTTTTGATTATATATATAAAACCAGTTAAAATATTTTAATTTTTGTTTTGTTTTTGTGTTTTGAAAAAGTAAAATTTCAAATATATAATTTTATTAAATGTTTTATAGATTTTTTTATTTTTTTATTTTTTAAAGTTTATTGTATAGATTTTTTTTTGATTTTTTTCACAATAAAATGTATCTTTTTTTAATTTTAAATTAATATATATAATTTTGTTTTCTCATTAAATAAAAAAATAAAATATATAAATATATATGATGATGATGATTAATGTTTAGTGAAACAAAAATTGGTTAATCAAACCTTAAGAAAAGTAAGAGATTACTTGGATTTCTTTAAAATGTTATTTTGATGTTAGAAAATTATCCAGAGAAGTCTTTAAAGACCACTAAAGTTTTCATGACTTAAAAAATGATGAAGATTGATATTATGATAAATATTTTGAAATTGTGATCTAATTTGAATATTAGAGGAGAACATACTTTTCATATTCAATTCTCTTTAAAAAATAAAAATGAAATCATTATTACACTGCTATCATAGAAAATTTGAACATTAAAGGAGAAAATACTTTTCATATGCAACTCTCTTGGAGACTCCAAGGTCATCCTAAACTGGTTTGCTGGAAAGTCTCCATTGAAAAGCTCTCTTTTAGTTGTATTCAATGTTTCCATATTCACAAACAATACAACTCTTTAGTATACTCTCTTTCAAAGCTTACACTTAGGAAACAAATTAGTTGACTATTCTTTGATGAAGTCTTAGAAAAATCTGTTATTAATACTGGATCATTCTTCATTTTCTAAACTTTATTTTCAGATGAGATCCAGATCCTTGTTATCTCTCTTTGCGAAGACTTTGATTTTTGACCTTTGAACAATGTTATAATTAACTATACAAATTTAATTTTTGTGATAGATGATAATAATAATATATGTTTTTTTTAAATAAATTTGTGGATGACAATAATATTTTTGATGAAACGATGTTATTTCAAAATAGTAGTCATGACTTGTGAATATATATCATAATATTTACTAATTTTTTTTTTCTTTTGATTCTTAATGAATAACATTGAAACTTCTTAAAAAAAATATTTAACTCTCTTAAAAATAAAATACAAAAAATTCACTATTACACTGCTATCATAGAAATCTCATGACTTTGGGTAAGTACAATTGTCAAACGAGTTCACGAATGGCGACGTTACAATTGTCATTGGCAGGTCAATATCTTCCAAATCCAAAACTTTGCAATTGGATGGAATTGTTCAAAAGCAATTAACTATTCTTCATCGAACAATTCTTTATGCTAAGATCCTCCTATAATAACGTATCCACATGTCTATCCTGGCATCATATTCGAGGAGCTCAGTTTCATGTCCTATAAAATTCTTCCAACCTCCAACAGCGAGACTCGTTCCCTATCTTTTTCTGCCCTACTACAAGACTGATAAGCAGCAGCAGAGGAAAAGGGACTCACAGATTTCAGAGGGACTTAACATTAGGAGGGCCATGCCTTCTGCTAGCACAATAGCCTCTGATAATGGAGCTTTGCCCACATTTAAGATGAGCGAGTCCACGTTCATTGCGAGCCTGATGCCGAAGCAGGAGATCGGTGCACAGAGATTTCTCGAGACACACCCTACTTATGATGGCAGAGGGGTGATTATTGCAATATTCGGTAGGTCACGCAGTCCTTGTGATCATTATTTGAAATACGATATCTGGAATACCTTCATGGCCATATCTGTGTACTTTATTCTTAAAATGTTCATTCCATTTTTGATGTGAGAGACACTTGCAATTTATCTGTGCATCCTTCCGTTGCTTTGCACATGGTTGGGAATGTATTGTGGGCTGATTCCCACTATGTCAGTTGTTCCATTCGCCGGCAATTGCATACCCATTTGGGGGAGCTTGCCATTTTATTTTCATTCGATATGGAAGCCCATTAGGAGTTCATGTAGGATTGCATTCCCACAGGTGGATGTATCATGAGCAACATTTCACTTCAAATTACAGTCAGAGCTAATTAAAGAGCCCTCGAGAATTTTGATTGGTGGCCTCTTTTGCAGCCGTAGTTTTTGGTCTAATTTCATCTATTGCAGGTGGGTTCTTTGTCAATTCCCGAGGATCATTCACGGGATTCGTTGACTCAGATTTTTGAGGATTATCCTGGGAGTGTTTCCCTTCCATGGAGGTTTTAGCTCCTTCGCTATTTCGGCTGGCGATTGGATGGTGTCTTATTTTCATGAGAAGTGGCCTAATCCCTTGCAAATCCTACATTTAAATGCTATATTTTTTAGTTCATCGGTTGGGTCCACAGGATACCATCTATATATATAAAATGATGCCTCGTAAGCCTTTACTTAGTATTGGGCGATGCTGTCAACTATGTACAACATCCTAGGCTTCCTTGCCTTATTTGATTTCTTTCCTTGAAATTATGCCATTATTTTAAGTTTCCTTTGCCTCCTGTTACTCGTTCACGTTGCGTCTACGTCTTGTCTTTTATATTTTAAGTTTCCTTTGCGTCTACGTCTTATGTTTTATATTTTTCTTGTCCATTGCGTCTCATGTTTCTAGTAAGTGTTCAAGGAGACCAGAAAGGATAATAGTTGACAATGAAGAGGCTTGTGACCTTGATGTGGCGCTGCTTGAGAAGAAATCTACTGCATGCACTAATCTTATGGGTTTAGGCAAAGGGAAATCGATCATGCAAGGCCTTCTTCTTTCACACTACTACAAAAATGCTTTTATTGGTGCCAAATAGCTTCAAAATAATGTCAACCCTACAAGATTTTACAACTGCGCCACTCTCTCACCCAACTTATCACAGTACCCTAGAATGGTTAAGGTGGACTAACCACCTAACTAACCTTAACAATAATCGTTATCTTTATCTTTAATGTCATGTTATATTATGAACATGTTATTACAAACATGGTCACTAAATACATAATGTATGAACGCTTGCATTAACATTGGAGGTCGATGTTTGATCCTCCAATAACCCCTCTTCAAACAAGAGCTCCATTAAATCTCTCAAACCGTTGATCACATTGAATTTGCTGACGTGGGTTTTAAACAAGGTTATGCCAAACCAACTGACGTGCTTTGAACCAGATTGCCCCAAACCACCAATTGAGGGGTTTTCAATTGGATCACCGTAAAATACCCAAGAGATTTACTTCCCTTCTTTTGCAGTTTCCTTGTAACTCGATGTACAATTGACTTGGCCTACTTACAATTCTGAAAGGGTGACCAAACAATTTTTCCAGGGAGAGCATTCATTGCCTAGTGCAGAGATTACCAATCTCAACACCTAAAACCTTGAGCTGTCATCAAGGCCAATGCTGTCATGATTTTACATCCACATGATACACAGATCTGCACTTAAAGGATTTGTCCTACAACTAAAACAGAAAGATTGAAACACCAATCAAAGCTTCAGATCTGCATAAACAAAAGTGCTGAATAGAAAACTCAGAAGTTCAAACACTGCATATCAAGAGATGAGATCAACCCTGCAAAAGATGAAATATGATATACACAAACAACAGCATGAATGCAGCGGACAACAAGCTGAAATTCTGTAGCAACAATTACCATCTTCTCATTAATACTTAAGAAAAATACAATACTGTCCTCAAGGGACTACAATGGCCTCTCTCAAGCCTTTAGGCACTCTCTTGGTAGAAATCACTCTACTCAAGCTCACTATGTATAAGCCTAACTAGTGTGCCCTCCCTTACTAAGTCAAATCTGACAAGAGAGGGAAGAGCAGTTACAGAAGTAATGGCTATTAATATCCTTCATGAAAGGAATCATCTGCCGCATGTAACAAGGAATCATTCCTCAAGGGATGCACCCTATTTAGCATGTGTAAATGTCATCAGAAATGCACCATAATGTGTAAGAGGAATCTGTCATAGCTGTCATAAAATCTGTAATATCCTAACACTGACCAAAAATAGAAGATGCCAAGCATCATAAGTGTAAGGAATTTGTCATAGGGGCACAAGGGAATCTCTCCCATGTGGCACACCCATCTAACAAGGAATCCCCTTCAACAGTCATGTGCCTCTTCCTAGGAGAACAACTCGGAGCAACCAAAAAAACTAATACTCCCTCTTTGCGAGGAAGGTGTTATCCACCAAGTTGAGTTTCTCTCTCATAATCTTGAACCTCCCTTTGCAAGGGGTTTTGTTAGAGCGTTAGCAACTTGCAGATCAGTCGGAACATAATAAAAGACAATAGCTCCCTTTTGTACACTATCTCTTAGGAAATGGTACCAGATGTCAATGTACTTGGAGCATTCATGAAACATTGGATTCTCAGAGAGCTTGATGCAACTTTCATTGTCACAGTACACAACTGTAGGCTCCAACATCTAATCAATCAACTCTGCTATCAACTTGCGAAGCCAGTGGCCTAACAACATGTTGACGAAGCTGCTATATACTCTGCTTTAGCTGAACTAAGTGCAACTATTGCCCACTTTCTGTTGAACTAGGAAATCATTCCTGATCCCAAGCTGAAGCAATAACTGGAAGTACTCTTCCTTGTGCTTGCATATCATGCCCAATTTGAATTTACAAATCCATGTAGCAACAACTCTCCATCTCCCACATACCTCATGCCATAATGAAATGTGTCTTTTAGAATCTAAGTGCACGTTTGGCAGCTTTCCAATGAATTTGCTTGGGTTCAAGCATGCACCGACTCAAAGTATTTACTGCAAAACAAATATGACGCTTGGTATTTACAAGATATATAAGTGAACCAATCAACTACCTATACAAAAATGGATCTACCAAATTAGAATCTAAATTACTAGACAACTTCAGATTTGGCACCATAGGAGTGTAGCAGTCAGTGGCTAAGGGTTTGTAGTCTTGCATCTGAAATTTCTTCATAATCTCCACTGTCAGTGTGTTCTCTTGCCCGAGGAAGACTTCACCTGCACCTTGTCAAACCTCTAGACCCATAAAGTTATGCATAAGGCCAATGTCCTTCATGTCATATTTTCTTGCCAACTTCTTCTTGAACCATGCAATAAGCTTCTCAAAACTACTTGTAAGAGTCAAACCATCTATGTACAAGACCAAAACAAGCAAATCAATTATATCATATATAAATAATAAAGATTTGGATCTATTGTAGTCTTGGTGAAGCTCAACTTTAGTAATTACTCACCAATCCTTGAGTACCATACATGTGGTTCCTGCTTCTGCCCATAAAGAGCCTTCCCCAACTTGCACACATGGGTATCTTGCCCATGCACTGCAAAGCCTCTTGGTTGATTAATGTATACTTCCTCTTTAATCAGAGCATTCATAAAAGTTGTCTTTTACATCCATATGGTATAAAGGCCAACCAAAAAGTTAAAACTAATGTAATAGACAT